>JAPWTK010000189.1:630000-840466 GCA_029963805.1 Aromia moschata
CACATAGCGGTCAGCGGCTGAGCGTCCCTGAATGCGCCCAATGTCAGGTTATTCTGACGCTTCGGAACGGTTCTTATATCACACAATGCAACACAGCACTTTCGAACCATATTTATTTAACATTCGAATTGTATTTTTATTAAAGCCAAACGGCATGTAAGCATACTATGACATTTGTGAAGTGTCATTAGTGGCAGCTGACAGTTATTAAGTTTTATAGTTTACATACTTAAGGCCGCTTTACAGTTCGAAATTTTTATTGCCGGCAAGAAAAATTGCAGCAATTTTTATTGCGCGCACGCGTATTTATGTTTATTTCTTAAGAAATTGTCCAAACAGACATAAATACGCGTGCGCGCAATAAAAATTGCTGTAATCTTTTCTTGCCGGCAATAAAAATTGCGAACTGTAAAAGCGGCCTTTAGTCTATTTAGTTTATACACTAGCTGTTAGTAAAGAATTGTATGGAATGACATGTTAAATATTCATCACGTGACGTCGAGTACAGCACTGCTTACAACGTCTTCTGGAGGCGGCTAGGTATGAGCCCATGATACCGAACGAGTTCGGTCTCCTTCGTTGTAGTCTTCTTGGCTGTCACATAATGTGACAGCTTTGACAATTAAATAATAACATAACGTCACTCCAGTGCCAAAATCGCGAATGTGCAAAACAATAGATTTGAGATAATTGATAGCGTTTTAAATATTAACAGAGTTGATAAAGCACTAAAATACTGAAATCCTTTAGTTGCTTCATAATTATAGTCTACTATTATCGGGTATTCTAGGCCTACAGTTTATATGTCCTCCATCGCGTTGCTACTGAATAGTGGTAAAATTGTTAATTCTTGTTTTAAAAAAAATACTGGACGTTTTCCACGAAACACCGAACTACTACAATACTTTTCTACGACGCTTTTTCGCTAACCAAGTTGGCATCTTCAGGAGAAGATTAAAAGATTAAAAAAAAAGATTAATGAAACTGAGTTTTAATCTTTGTTTGTAGTAGTTCGATGTTTCGTGGAAAACGTCCAGTTTTTTGTTTCTACGCCGAAGGTTCCAGTACTCACTCCAATTCTTGTTTAATTAAAGTACATAATTTGAAAACTATTGACTAATCTAACGTATATCATTTTGCCATTTAAAATAAAAAGTATATATTGTGTCATTTGAATAAATTAAATAAAGTCATGATTTGATTTTCTTAAATGTGGTCCTATTTAAGTAGGCGGGGCTTATGTTTCCTTTCAAACTTCCTTTCCCCGGAATTTGGCGTCACTTGTTTTGAGACGGAAAATACGGCTGCGCTTGGTCTTATTGGTCCGTGGTTCCTAACTTTTTTCGATGAGTTTACGTTCGTCCGGACGGCAGAATTCTACCAGTCACCGCAAGGCGATTCATCGCATTATTTTCGCGCTAACCCGCGCGATAAGAAAACAACTGGAACCGGCTCTGGGCGCCCATCCCGCTGGACAAATATAAACCGGCTGTCGACACGTCACGAACACACCCGTCTTCTCGCCGAATGGGAACGCCGAGCGCAAAACACCATTATCGGCGACCTCCAAAACCGGTGGCAAGGTTTAACAATATTTTCTCGTTTGTTTTCATTTTATTTCGGGTCCAACGACATGGACTTGCAAACCACTATGGACTGTTTTGTTCATACGCCTTTACGCAATTCGAAAAAAAAAGCACAGTGGACTCCGAACCCAGATAATTTTTGTAAATACGTCCTACATCACATCACATAATTTATTAACGAAGGACTGATCAATAACTTTCGAATTATTTTCCAACAAATAATTGTCACAGGAGATGTACGTGTACGGCGTACAGTCAATAATAAATGTTAATTTATCATAAAATATGTATAGTCCTTCTAATTTTAATTGAAAATGATAAATACGCCTGGGGCACAAAAAAAGCGGTGCAACTTTATGATTCCATGGGCGTGCATATATCTTTATAAATTCAAAAATTGTGAAATATTTTTTTTCATTCAAATCAATATAGGAGATTAAAATTAGCCTGCATACAAAACTTTTAATATTTGTAATATAATTTGCTGTAGGTAAATAATGCTCATTTAGCCAGACAATCTCAAAAAATTGTCTGTGTTAATAAACCTAGCTGAAATACACGTCACTGGCGCCTTAAACACGTGGAATTTCTAAAGTAGTAAATCATTTTAATGACGTCGTAAAAATGTTATGGCACAGTGGACCGAATGAGTATTTGGATGTATTACATATAAAGCGATCCTATAGTACATATGGTCGGCATTTGCTGGTGCATTCGCAGCTGCCGGCAGCTCAGGCGTTGCCAGCTCTTCAAAATTTTCTTAAGTATAGTAATATTAATAAAGTTGTTTTAATTCATAATTATTTTTTCCAGCAATTTTAAACGCTTTATTTTAATGCTAAGTAATAAATTTATATCTATGTATTTTTTTTTAATATTTCCAAACTAGCTTTCTAAGAACGTCACGAACTAACAGTTTACTGAAGTATGAAGTATACTTGTATAGTGAGCTTAGCAATTTTAGAAAATATATCTGACAACCTTGCTTTTTTCTACCTATTTTCAATTGAGAATGGAAATAGAATAGAATACATAAGTACAAAGTTACTAAAAGACCATGGCGAACACGGCGCTGGTGGAACCAAGTGTGGAATGTTAACGCAAATATTCAGCTTATTTGACTCCTTTGATGTGTGATTGAAAACCGACGAGTGGGCAGAAACGTGTATTTACTGTTAGCACTATTCACCTTATTTGTACAAATAAAGCAAATATAGTGAATAGCTTCTCTACACATCGCCGTTTTTGGGCAAATAAAACAAATATAATACGACGAACATAGAAAACCATGTTACGCGTAGCATGGTTTTCTATGACGACGAATAAAACGAATACGCTACGCCAAGTGAAGTGCCGCCTTTAAAACAAAATACGAAAATCCCAAACTTATTGCCCCGAATTTTCGTACCCAAATTTGATCGGTCATCTTTCGGCAAAATGCCTAAATTATAACAATTGATATTAACGTGAGAGCAATATACTATAGCAAAATATTCTCATATTATATTACCGATCGCTAGATGGCAGACTCAAGAGATAATTATAAAAATTCTAAACATTAAAAACCTATTTTATTTTAGTAGCAAATGCATTTACGAAAATTAACTAATTTGATCATATCAAATCACTAGGAATTACATCGATTTTTTAAATGCTACCGTTGGTAGTACTTCAGAAAAATAGGGATATGTGTTTTTATATGGTGATTGATGTAACCTCAACGACGACCGGGATGACATAAAACGCAAAATAAAAACAGAAATACGTAGCGTACGATCAAAGGCGATTTGAGTATTTGGATCTTTGTTTTCTGGTGGTGATCACCGAACGATGTGGTAAATCGGAACAGAGAGAAGTTGCGAATCCCCCAAAATGTCGTCGGCAACGATGATGCAGTTCGTAACGCGCTTAAAGTCCCGTTCAGAGGGCGTACGCCTGAAAGCGGTGAAAGAGCTATCGGTATACGTTAAGAGCGAACTTCGGGAAGCGACACCGGATGAGATAAACGGTTTCCTGGACGAATTCAACCATCACATCTTCGAGATGGTCTCTAGCAACGATGTTAACGAGAAGAAGGGTGGGATACTGGCCATCAGTGAGTAAAAATGAATGTAAACAAACTGTATGAATGTACATTTTCATAATGATATCTTTCAGTGTGCCTTATTGGAGCTGACGTGGGCAATATGACGTCCAGAATAAGTCGGTTTGCAAATTATCTGAGAAATTTGCTTCCTTCTAGCGATGTCGGAGTTATGGAGCTTGTAGCCAAGGCGATGGGACATCTAGCATTCGCTTCTGGATCGAAAGCTTCTGAATACGTAGAATTCGAGGTCAAAAAGGCATTCGAGTGGTTGCAGGAAGATAGAACAGATGTAAGATGTGATTTATGTACTTAGAATTCATTTTTAGTAAAAGTACCTTATGGAATAAGGCTTTAATTTTTGGCTTTTAATTTATGGTAATTGTTTTTCAGGGCAAAAAGGCATGCCGCAGTGCTTGTCCTGAAAGAACTGGCAATGACAATGCCGACCTATTTCTATCAGCAAGTATCGCAGTTCTTCGATTTGATCTTTTTAGCGATACAAGACCCAAAAAGTTGCGATACGAGAAGGGGCAGTTGAGGCGCTTAAAGCTGCACTGGTAGTCACCGCTCAGAGAGAGATTGTGAAGCAGAGAGTAATCTGGTAAAGTCATAATAGCGGGATGCCCTAAAATTATCATTAGAATAAAATTAAAAGAGCAAAACTCTTGATTCACTTAGCCTATATTGAATTAAAATATATAGATCATTAAACGTATTTGATCAACGAACATGTACACTGTGTTCATTTTATTTTGTCCCACTTTTAAACGACTGTAGAAATATTATTTTTCGAGCTATAAAATTCAGCAAAAAAGTTAAAGACCATCTATTTTCTTCCTAATGGAATGTCCTGTATATTTTTTTGGATGGCTTATATTAATATAATAAAATAGTAAACAAAATGCCTCAATTATTAAAAACAAAACAAACAAAAAATATGTAGTTAAAAAAATATCCATCGAAATCCTTTAAAACTTCCACATTGATCCACAGGTACAAACAGTGCTATGACGAGTCGGGTAAACTCCTGCTGGCCGACCGCGGCGAAAGGATAAGGGACGAGCGCGTCCATGGCTCCCTGATGATCCTCAACGAGCTGCTGCGGCTCGCCAATGCTTCCTGGGAACGCAAGTACACTGTGTTGCTCGACAGCACCGACACCAAACGCTCTACCGACGGCGACAACTTCAGCTTCAACCGGCCGCTGTTCATGTACGCCAATCCCACGAAGAAGGCCGCCTCCCAGCAGATTCTGGCCGCTCTGGTGCCCGACAAGCCGACGATCATTGAGTCCTCGGCCTGCAGGCAGCTGGTTGTCGAGAAATTCGAGTACATCTGCCTGGACGTGCTGCAGCAGAAGTTCTCCAGGTATAGCTATGTGCAGCAGACGCTGCTCACTATATTGCCGAGGCTGGCGGCATTCGACAAGAAGTGTTTTGTTGAGAAGCATCTGCCCAGCGCCATGAATCATCTGTTCAACATACTGCGCGGCAGGGAGAAGGAGAGAACCACAGCCTTTATAACGATAGGTACGGAAAATGTGAGGGGTAAACCACAAGAATGACGTTGATATTCTGTGTGCCTTTTTTATCCCAGGTGGCCGATACAATCATGATCATTTGGGTTTATTGAATTATAATTGAAGTCATTGTAAGAGGCATGCGAAAGTCCTTTTACTTCTGATTGGATCTATCATGTACGTCACGTCAGTGAAAAAAAAATCATAAATATTATTTATGAGCACCTTTATATAGGTATATGCTGTGTGTCGATATGAAATATTAATCTGATTACAAAAATAACTGTGACAGGTGTGTTTGTATTTTTTTCTTAGATCGAATGTAATCTTTCCATATATAATTTTTTTCCATTATCGTGAATGTCTTATTACTAATCATGATCCGTATTGTAAAGGTTACATCAATTATTGTCATCGAATTATCACGGTTAATTAAAAAAAAATATATCCAGCAAAAAAAGATGTGAAGATAATATAATTTCTGCTTGTTTTTGATATTCCAGCTTATTATGAAAATGTTTTAATTTTAGATAAAATTTAGAGCCGTCATCACATTAATTTACATTAATTTTAGAGCCGTCAGTATAAAGAAGACAGCTGTTTCTACTAATTTCGGTGGAAATAACATTGCACAGTAGATTTTTGCTAAGAATGGACACATAGTTAACCTCACATAATTTTGATATGAAAATGCATTTAATATCCACCTATGTACAAAGTACGATAAGTTCTCAATTGAATTTCAATTTTATTAAAAAAGTGGCCAATGATGTAAAACTAAGAGCAAACTTTTTGATCTCATAAGCACCTTTAAAAAAACACAAAACCGTCATTATGTTCCAGGCCTCATCGCTGTAGCAGTCGAAGAAGACATTGACCCCTACGTTGACAAGATCATGGAGGTGATAAAGACCGCCTTGCCGCGCGGTGAAGCCACCGGCAAGAAACGCCCTCTCATCGACTCGTGCGTCTTCAAATGCATCACCTTCCTCGGCCTGGCACTCAAGACCCATGATAAGATGGACATACCCAACATCCTGGAGCAGATGCTGGCCACAGGACTCACGCCCTCCTTGACGGTCTGCCTCAGGGAGCTGGCGAAACGTGTGCCCGCGCACAAAGATAAGATCAGCCTTGGCCTGCTCAGAATGCTGTCACAGATCCTGCTGAACAAACCCCTCGTCCACCCTGGCATGCCCAGGCACCTCAGCGGCAACATAATCTCGCTCGGCAGCTCGGCTGACTCCTACGAGACACACATCATTGTCCTGGCCCTGCACACTCTGGGCACATTCGACTTCGAAGGCCAGCGTCTGCTACCTTTTGTCCAGCGGTGCGCCAACTACTTCCTCGTGCACGAGCAGACGGAAATCAGGCTGGAAGCCGTGAAGACGACATGCCGGTTGCTCCGGCAGGCGATCAGGAGCACTGCAAAAAACCCCTCGGAGACGGTGACCAAGACTGTCGCCTCCGTGCTGCACCGACTCCTGGGCGTCGGCCTCACTGATACAGAACCCACTGTACGCAGGGGTGTCTTGGTGTCTCTTGACCCCACATTCGATCATCATCTCGCTCAGGCCGAATCGCTGGGTGCGCTCTTCATCGCCCTGCAGGACGAGGTGTTCGAGATCAGGGAGGTGGCGCTATTTACAATAGGCAGGTTGAGCGGCATGAACCCTGCCTATGTGATGCCCAGCTTGAGGAAAGCGCTCGTGCAGTTGCTGACAGAACTGGAGCATTCTGGGACTGGAAGGAACAAGGAACAGGGCGCCAGGATGCTGGACCACCTGGTTGTCAGCGCTCCCAGGCTGATAAGGCCCTATATGGAGGCCATTCTGACGGTAAGTTTAGTATTTATATATTTTCGGAAATGGCAGAGTCAAATTTGGAGGAAAGTTACAAAAGTGGTATCTCAATTTAAAATCATAACATAGTATAAAACAAAGTCATTTTTTTGCGCTTACATTGCAAACGCTGGCTGAACCCTACGAGATAGAACTGTACTACAATATTGTACACCTTAAAAAGGTCTACAAAAAAGTCCGCAATGGTATATGTCTATCTCTTAGGGATAACCCACAATAACCATTTTTTATATTTCCGTGCGAAGCCGGGGCGGGTCGCTAGTATTATATATTCAGCATCTCCACTAGAGATATCCGTTATATGATTCTCTACAATGTCACAGCAGTCAATGTCTGCGTTATCGATACACTTCATTCCCTTGTATAATAGTCGACCAGACATACAATTACATTGGTGCGACCGACCGGATAAGAATATAAACTGATGTGTGGAATGACCAATTATGAAACAGTAGCTGTGCGAGACTTTATTGTTGTTTTTCTAATGTTTTGCCGTAATGTGCTTCTCTCCTTATTTTACCTTAGTTATTACTAAGTTCTTTGTTTTATGTAAGGTTCTGGTGCCGAAACTTAAGGAGCCTGAGCCCAACCCGGGGGTGGTTCTGTCTGTACTCTTGACGATTGGCGATTTAGCTGAAGTAACTGGGGGCGATTCTGAGCTGAAACAGTGGATGGACGAACTGATGGCGATATTATTGGAGATCCTAGGCGACGCCTCGGCCCCAGAGAAGAGGGGCGCCGCGCTGTGCACTCTCGGACAACTCGTCGGAGCCACGGGGCATGTCATCCGGCCTTACAGTCAGTACCCGACGTTGCTGGATGTGCTCATCAACTTCTTGAAGACTGAACAGCAGCCGTACATAAGAAGGGAGACAATAAGAGTTCTAGGCCTCTTAGGTAACGATTAATTATTGTCACTGATATTGACTCCCTTTATTTCACATCCAGTCCAACTTACTCTGCAAAACATTTTCAGGTGCCTTAGATCCTTACAAGCATAAGATGCATCGCGGTCAGATAGATTACCAACCGGAAGCCCCGGTACTAATAGCAATGACTGACAAGGGAGGCGGTGACAACGACGGGGACCTTAGTATAAGCTCCAGCGAGATGCTGGTCAACATGAGTTCCAGCACGCTGGAGGAATACTACCTTGCGATGGCCATTGCCACACTCATGAAGATAATAAGGGACTCTACCTTGTCGCAGCACCATACCATGGTCGTGCAGGCGATTACGTTTACGTTCAAGAGCCTGGGTATTAAGTGCGTACCCTATATATCACAGGTAAGACTAAAAAAAAAAAAAAAAAAAAAAATCGTCGTTTATAGAAAAACGTAAATTTGTAGGTGCTTCCGAGTCTGTTAAACGTCGTTCGCACTGCTGACGTTAACTTTCGCGAGTTCCTCTTCCAACAGCTGGCGCATCTCATCGCCATCGTCAAGCAGCACATCCGAAACTACCTCGATGACATCTGCAAGCTGATAAAGGAATTTTGGACGCCCAACAGCGCCATCCAGGGCACAATCATCTTGCTGCTGGAGCACATAGCCATCGCATTAGGGGCAGAATTTAAAGTTTATCTGCCCCGACTCATACCGCAGATATTGAGAGTACTAAACCACGACACCTCCAAGGATAAGCAGCATACGCTCAAGCTGCTCGAAGCTATGCACAAATTTGGGAACAACTTGGAAGACTACATACACCTCATTCTGCCGCCTATCGTAAAGTAAGTGGATTTTATGGCTGTGTATCAGCGATTTTACTTAAAATTTGTAGGTTATTCGACGCCCCAGATTGTCCTATTGCAGTCTCAAAACAAGCGTTGGAAACTATCGATCAACTGGCAGAAATACTGGACTTTTCCGATTTTATTTCGCGTATCGTACACCCATTAGTTAGGACTATCGATAATTCTCCAGAATTACGACCGGCCGCCATGGAGTGCCTGTATTCTTTAGTCGTGCAACTCGGCAGGAAATTTTGCATATTCGTCCCGATGGTGCAGAGGGTATTGAATAAGCACAAGATACAAAATAGGAAATGGGACATACTCGTATCGAAAATACAGACCGATACGACAATGGCCGATGAAAGTGACTTGGTGATACCTAGGAAATCAAAATTGAAATCCAGAGGTGAGACCGGAGTGCCCAGCGATTCTACGATAAGTCAAAGGTTGAAGGTCTCCGAGAAAAATTTGCAACAGGCTTGGGTACCAAACAGAAGAGTATCAAAGGTAAACCTTTTTCTATATACCAATTTATAATTTTTCAGGAAAAGTACCAATAATAATAAGTAAGAAATATTTGTAGACTCATACAGATCTGGAATTTTTATTTGGAAGCGCTGGAGATTCTATTACATGCATTTCAAATGCATGGAATATTGGTAGGGGTCGTAGTAGAAGATGGGCGGAGCAGACGTCATACGTAATGTATTCCCCTACAATGTTTAAGCTGACAAACTGATGGTCGGTACTCGGTGGCAGTGATGGGAAAGCGAGACGGGGATCGAAGTATAACGTTGCCAGATACTGCGATGTTTACGTTTTGCGTTGACCCACTCATTTGGGCTATTTATTTCATAAGTTGCGGTTTTTTTGGTGATTTCTGATCTACAGTAAAAAATCGATCATCATATCTCGTCATTTACTATTTCAAGTACTATGCCGCTGGTTTGTTGGCTTGGTAACACATAATTTGTGGTAAAACGTGAGGCAAATACGTGATGCATAAACACAGAATTGTAACACGGTGCCTTTTTTTTGTGTCATCAAGACTATCAAATTGCGTTGGGCGACTTTTGCGAATTTTTCCACACCAAATCGCGATAATTTTTGAAATCTGGCAACCATGTCGTCCTGTTGGGTGTCGGCAGAACAGCTGTTTACTAGTGTTTAGCCGTTACCAGGTCACGGGTGATCCCGACCACTGAGAAATACCTGTGTAACGCGGTGATGGCGGCAAACTTGAAGTCAGACTTCAGCTAAACTACAAACAGGAGTTTCGCGAAGTTCCCTTTTTTTGTGGTAAGGTATAAGTTTCAAACTTACTAACTACTTTGAAAATTGTAGACCTTACGGGAACCTGTCGATTTTCAAACTAAAACGCAAACCTGCCAATTATTTCTTGCGGTGAATTACCAGCGATGTACCATTTAATATTTGTCTTTTTTCCTCGATTGTATAAGCGGACATTTTTAAGGAGTATTAAACGAGACACCAGTCTTATTATACTTACGCCTAGACGGCTCGAAGCTAAATGGTTGCGAAACGTTGAGGACTTTGCCGACTCGAGACGCCGAAGGCAGAGCTAGACGGTAGGGGAATACGGTCATGTTGTTTCTGATAGGTGAGGCTTTGGCAATATTTTGTGGAAGGTATTATCTTAGCATTTTATATGCTTCCAAATTGAAGTTCCACACGTGTATAGTTCCGATTGTTAATACAACAAATTCGTCAAATTTACGACTTTTGGTAAAGCTTTTGTCACGGTAATTTTTCCACAGGATGACTGGCTAGAATGGTTACGCTGCCTCAGTCTCGAGCTACTAAAACAATCGCCCATTCCCGCCTTACGATCCTGCCTTCCTCTTGCCCAGACCTATTCCCAATTGCCGAGGGATCTATTTAATGCTGCTTTTGTAAGCTGCTGGACTGAACTGAGGGAGCCGATGCAGAAGGAACTGATGAATTGCCTAGAACAGGCACTCACTGTGTCCGACGTACCTGAAATCACACAGACCATTTTAAATTTGGCTGAATTCATGGAGCACTGCGACAAAGGACCGCTACCTCTTGACGCGCACCTGCTTGGGGAACACGCCATGCACTGCAGGTAATCTAAGCTCACATTTTTTAGACCCTGGTTAAATTTGGAACAGTAGTACTGTTATTATTTCTTAACAAAATTTAATAAACCACGCTGATATTTTCTGAAAAACGAATTTTAGAGCATATGCCAAGGCGTTGCATTACAAAGAGGAGGAGTTTCAACGGAAAGATGCCAACAACGATCACGTTGTAGAGGCACTAATCTCAATAAATAACAAGCTGCAACAGAAAGAGGCAGCCGAAGGTTTGCTGCAGTACGTCATGAGGCAAGGGAGTGACGTTCAAGTAAAGGTGAGGTGGTACGAGAAATTGCACAATTGGGACAAGGCCCTCGGGCTGTACACTGAAAAGCTTGAAGGAGGTATATTCGATGAGGAAGCTTGTCTTGGACAGATGAGGTGAGATTTTTGTGCCCTTAGTAGTATAATAAACAAGAATGTTTGATTGTTAAAAAATTGACAGAAATCCCTAAGACTGGAAAAGTATGGAATATGTGCTTTCTAGAAGACAAAAATGTCTTTAATGTTGTGATTTTTGGAGGATAATATGTGCTCCAAATGGGTTGTCTTTGAAAAAGAAATAGACTATTATATGTGGGCAAATTTTTAAGGTCGTAAGGCGTGGTCATCATGTTGGTTGAGGGGTTACACAATTTAAATGGAGCAGAGTAATATCTAACCAATGATGAATAACGATAATTTCATTTGTTTAAGGGGTTGGATTATGATTTACATATTTCACAAAGAAAGGACAAATAGTTGGTCAGTTGGTAGGCTTTAACATACCTTTACACAATTTTTTTGAAATTATTTTCAGATGCCTCGAGGCCCTGGGCGAGTGGTCCGCCCTCAACGAGGTCGTGGAGAGTAAATACAGCCTTCTCTCTGACGACAATAGGCAGAAAGCTTACCGCTTGGCGGCCGCCTCGGCATTTGGTTTACACAACTGGGATTCCATGGAGCGGTACGTCAACATCATACCGCAGGACTCGCAAGATGGCGCCTTCTACCGCGCCATCCTGGCCATCCATAAGGAACAGTACAGGGTGGCTCAGGACTATATCTCCAAAACGAGGGATATATTGGACACGGAATTGACCGCCATGGCGGGAGAAAGTTACCAGAGGGCATACGGAGCGATGGTACAGGTGCAGATGCTGAGCGAGCTCGAGGAGGTCATGCAGTACAAGCTGGTGCCGGAACGCAGGCCAACGTTGAGGGCAATGTGGTGGCAGAGACTGCAAGGTGGCCAAAGGCTGGTGGAGGACTGGCAGAAGATCATCCAGGTGCACTCACTGGTGCTGGAGCCTCACGAGGATATCCATACGTGGTTGAAGTATGCCGCATTGTGTAGGAAGAGCGGATCGATGGTGAGTGAAACTTTTAACTTAAGGATTTAATAATTCTTGTTGAAATATCCTCCTACAAGGGGGTCTTATAACTATAACTATAACTCTGTTAGAGTCCAACTTAATTTAAATTCCCTTGAAAACAGAAGAATAGTATCTGATGTTTGTTTTTTGAGCAAGATAATCACAAATAAAATTAATAGCGGGATCCAGGATAAATTTCAGTACCTTATGAAAAACTAGGAGGAGTTTCGACTTATTCTGTGTTCCATTCCACACCACAAACTATGCATTTAACAATCCATTAAGTAGATTATTAAGATGTAATCAATTCAAAAATAGATGTGATGTATTTGATTCAGTGGAGAACATAAAGAGAACATTATATAGAGTTTTGAATTAAAATAAATTAAATTAGAATGTACACCTAATTGTAGTAATTAATATTCTTTTAGTGTAATTTGTAATTCTTAATGGGGTTACCCGTAAATAAATAAAATTTAGTTGGGATACCATGTAATAATAATAATATTTATTAATAGAGATTATCTCATAAAACGTTGGTGATGTTATTGGGCTATGATCCCGAGAAAAACGCGCAGCTGGCCCTACCAAACACGCAACCGCACGTCACTTTCGCATACACTAAACATTTATGGGCAATGGACCAAAAGCAAAGGGCTTACCAGCAACTGGAATATTTCTTGAACGATTATACCCAACATTCATCAGACACAGGCATTACTCCAGAGGATAGACAGCGACTTCTTGCGAGGTAATAACATGATTTTTGTCACCTGCATCGTTTAATCGATTCTTTTAGATGCTATTTGAAACTGGGAGCCTGGAGGGAATCTATAGAAGGGGTCACCGAAAATTCCATCCCCTCAGTTTTAAATTGTTATCAACAAGCAACAGAATATGATCCAGACTGGTATAAGGCATGGCACTCTTGGGCATACATGAACTTCGAGACTGTCCTATTTTACAAGAACAAAGAGGAGAGCGACATGAAAAACAAGATTGAGAAGAACGAACAGGAGCCTGAGAAGAACATTGACATTAACAAGCACACTGTACTAGCAGTCCAAGGCTTTTTCAAGTAAGTTGAATGTTGCTCATGCAGTCATTTATATTGAGGTCGGTAGTTGAAGAGGCTTGTAGGTCTGATACGTGGTAGGTTTTCTTCCTATTTTAATGAAAACTAATTTTAGGTCGATTTATCTCTCCAAGGGGAGCTCCTTGCAAGACACATTGCGTTTGTTGACGCTGTGGTTCGACTATGGGCAAACGACGCAGGTGTCTGAGGCCATAGCGGAGGGCATTCGACTGGTGGAGAAAAACACCTGGTTACAAGTGATACCTCAGCTTATTGCGAGAATTGACACCAACCGTCTTCTCGTGTCCAAACTGATCCATCATCTCCTTGTGGACATTGGAAAGACCCATCCTCAAGCTTTGGTCTACCCCCTGACGGTAGCCACCAAGAGCAATTCCACCATAAGGAGAAGTGCCGCCAATAAGATACTGAAGAGTATGAGCGAGCATTCTCCTACGCTGGTGAGACAAGCCCTGATGGCGTCGGAGGAGCTCATTCGTGTGGCGATCTTGTGGCACGAAATCTGGCACGAGGGTTTGGAAGAAGCCTCGAGGTAAGTACCATATGGATAAAAGTCATTTTGGTATTTCACAAAGAAAAATTACAGGCTGTATTTTGGAGAAAGAAATGTGGAAGGCATGCTGAGAATACTCGAACCTCTTCATACCATGATGCAAAGAGGTCCACAGACGTTGAAGGAGACCAGCTTCAATCAGGCTTATGGCAGAGACTTGACAGAGGCGCATGAATGGTGCCAACGGTACAGGGTAAGCACTGCCAACTATAAAAAAAGAAATATGATTTTTATTATAACCAGGTTATTGGTCTTTGTATGTTCCTTCACTTATCTTTATTTCTCAATTTGTTCTAACAGATATCTGGCAACATCCGTGACCTTAACCAAGCCTGGGACCTTTATTACCATGTATTCCGAAGAATATCTCGCCAACTACCACAATTAACTTCTCTAGAGCTGCAGTATGTGTCTCCTAACTTACTTGTATGTCAGGATTTGGAATTAGCCGTCCCTGGTAGCTACGCGCCCGGCCAACCGGTAGTAAAAATCGCTTACTTCAACAGATCTCTAGAGGTAACCCAATCTTGTTCTAATTTACGTCTTCTAAAGTGTTTTCTTTCCAGGTTATAACCTCTAAGCAACGTCCCAGAAAGCTAATAATCCGAGGAAGCAACGGCAAAGACTACATGTTCCTCCTCAAGGGACACGAGGACTTGAGACAGGACGAGAGGGTGATGCAGCTGTTCGGCCTCGTCAACACTCTCCTGCTGAAGGACCCGGACACTTTCCGTCGCAATTTGACCATCCAACGCTACGCTGTGATACCGCTCAGCACCAATTCCGGCTTGATAGGCTGGGTACCCCATTGCGACACCCTGCACACGCTTATACGGGACTACAGGGATAAAAAGAAGATTCTCCTGAATATTGAACACAGGATCATGCTCAGGATGGCTGCTGACTATGATCACTTGACGGTAATGCAGAAGGTGGAGGTGTTTGAACACGCCCTGGAACATACAAACGGAGACGATCTGGCCAGGCTTCTGTGGCTGAAGAGTCCCTCGTCTGAGGTCTGGTTTGACAGAAGGACGAACTACACAAGGTCCCTGGCGGTCATGTCAATGGTGGGGTACATTTTGGGGCTGGGTGACCGCCATCCCAGCAATCTCATGCTGGACAGACTCAGCGGCAAGATCCTACACATTGACTTTGGCGACTGCTTCGAAGTGGCTATGACGAGGAGAAGTTTCCCGAAAAGATCCCCTTCCGACTTACCAGAATGCTGATTAACGCGATGGAGATCACGGGAATCGACGGCACTTACCGTAGGACTTGCGAATCGGTCATGTCCGTCCTGCACCGGAACAAAGACAGCTTGATGGCTGTCCTGGAGGCATTCGTCTATGATCCCCTGCTTAACTGGAGGTTGATGGATACCGCCATGAGGAACAGGTCGACTACGGGCGAGGTGGGATCGTTTTCGACAGGCACCTCACAGGAGCACGACCTTATCGAGTCTCTGAGTGTCATGATCAACAAGCGGAGTCTGTTAGCGGACTTAGCCAGCGATAATTCGCAACCGGAAGCAGTCAACAAGAAAGCCGTGACTATCATTAGCCGAGTGCGGGATAAGCTGACGGGCAATGACTTTAACGCGGATGAGCCTCTGACGATTGAGAAGCAAGTGGATCTTCTCATCCAGCAGGCGACGAGCAACGAGAATCTGTGTCAGTGCTATATAGGTTGGTGTCCATTTTGGTAGGCGAAGAAAAAGTGTGATATTCAAAGTAGATTATAATATTGTGCTGCACATTTTATGTTATTTGTTAGGATACATTTTTTACTAGGAGTTTTGTAAGAAATTAGTTATTAACATACATACATATGTATATCATTTTGTGGGAAAATGTGACTGTTTCCTTTGCTGTTTTGATTTGTACAAGACAAATAGACGGCTTTTATGTTATAATAATATAGCAAATAAGTGTTTGTGAGGCAAGATGCATTATATTATTTTGTTGTCGAACATGAGTATTATTCTGATTGAAAAACCGTGGATATTCAGTATTTCGTTGATCTTGAGGATTTCAGTAAAAAAAAAAAACAGTAACATAAAGTCATCAAAGAGAAATATTACATGTAAACAAAAAAGTTTTTAAATATAACTACTTAAAAAAATAATTTTATCTATACCTTATATCAGCGGTCAGCAACCCGCGGTCCGCCAGCCTATTTTCTGCAGCCCGCAAGGAAGAATAAAAAACGGTTTTATTTCCTTTTTAACCCATTAAGTCCCAAATGTCCTGATTTTTTAGTTTTCAGCCAGCTTATTTTCAATGTGATTGGTGCTGAAAAAATTTCGATCTGATCAATTCGACGTAAAATTTCATGCTTTTTAAAATAATGGCCTTAGAATTTTTCAAAAATTGATTTTAAAAAAGTTCATTTTAATAAAATACGATTTATTCGACAACATTAAAAAAATTAGACCTCTATTTCTTTATTAAACAGGTAATCCAGAAAAAAATCGCAGCCTCGAGCCCCAAACTTAAAATAAATGGCTTTAATTTATTTTTAAAAAACTTGGTAAAACAAAATGGCAGCCGAAACAATATTTTTGTATACTTATTTCGTAAATAAAAATTGTCTAAAAAACCTGAAAAAAATTTGAGAGGATTATTAAAAAAATTATTTATTTTTGTTCTTGAAAAATTTTTTTCAAAATTTAGTTTTCGAGAAAAAAATTATTGATATTTGGTATACTTTTCAGTTTTAAAGACGATTTTTGATCTAAAAATCACAATAGCGAAATTTCCAAAAATGCCGTTAAAAAATTTGAAAAAAAATTGAGAGTATTCTTTGATTGATGCCAAGACATTTTTACCAAAGCGTAGATTTTGAGAAAAAAATTATGGTTTTTACAAAAATATTTTTGTATAATCAAAATAATATGTAATCTATAAAAAATGGACATATGGGACATGGGTTAAAACATTTTATGAATAATTTTTTTTGACCGTTTTATTTCACATTCATTATAATAAGCGTCGGTCATCTACAATTAAATGTTATAATTTACCATTCATTAATCTAATATGACATATATTCAATTTTCGGACTACATGTGGCCCCCACTATATTGATTGTACCACCAAATGGCCCTTCTATAGAAAAAGGTTGCTGACCCCTGCCTTATATTATAAGACCATATTATACCACTCATTTTGAACGATTTGAGTTACATAATGAAAATTATTACCGCAGTGGTGTGAACATTACCCACTCCTGATTGTAATAGATTGTTTATTTGTACTCCATGCAAAAACTAGCAGTCAGCCCAGCAATTTATAACTCAATTACTAATGAATGTTACAAACAACTTATTTTTAACTAAATAGTAAAAAAGAAACAGAGCACTAAATAAATGGACTTGGGACAAAATTCATTTTGAACGTCCCGGCATTTTTCGCGGACCAGTTAACGAAGGGCAAAACACATTTTAATTGGGTAAAGTAGGATCAGTAGATCGAGTAGATGGCAGATGTTGTAAAGAAAGCAACACCTCCTGGTATTTATCTCAAAAACAATTGTTAATTTTGTGATAATTGTATAAAATATACAATATTATACATAATGTACTATTTTTCACTTTTTCTTCTGATTAATGAATGTGACAAACTTTTATAACCGAATTACTTTTGAATTTAAACCATGATTTTTTGCTGACCTGCAAACATTTTTAGCAGGTCTGAACTTGTCAAATTATATTCTATGTAGTCGATTCTATGTACAAATTATTGTGAACTAAACTTTAATATACATACTTAGGTAGCGAAAGCAAAGAAATTATTATTTAAGACTAATTTGTAATAAAGAGGTATACCTATAGAAATATCAAACACATACCTTCGCTTATTACATCGTTTTATATCATTACACTAGTTTTCACAATAAATTACAGCATTCCACATATTTATCGTATGTAACCGCACAAAAAGTGAAATGAACTGAATTTTTATATTTTTTTCTGTCAATTTCTTAACGTTTCCTAGTTTCCATAAATTAAATTTCAATTGAAACCAGATTTTTTTTTAAATTCAACTTATAGCACCTTTTCGATTTACATCATGCGATTGCAACTGATTCGTTACCAACAAAAACCAGCAGAACCTCATTTTTCCCTTTCTCGGAAACAGGTCGCCAACCAAAGTCACTAGATTGTCTGTCAAAATTATTATTAGTCACGAAACGTCAACCCGCTTCAGTCGGTCTACGTTGACAAACGTCAACTATAGTTATTTATTAGTTTTTTTTGTAATAAATATTTAAATATCAAAGTAAAAATGGTAAGTATCGATCTTTCTAACCATTATCATTAATTATCTGGTTACATCCGTAACTTTCTAGGTTAATCGAATAATAAAAACCTAGTTTAAAAATTGTCACACCCACTAATCTAAATATCCCAAATATTAGATCGGTTCTTTAAATAAATTGGACGGAACTGAAGATGATTCCTATCCTAATTTATAGTGTCATATTGTTTACAGGGTGATCAGTTTGACTGTGCGTTAGACTTGATGCGACGCTTGCCTCCCCAACAAATAGAAAAGAACCTGAGCGACCTGATCGACTTAGTACCCAGTCTGTGCGAAGACTTGTTGTCCTCAGTCGATCAACCCCTCAAGATTGCAAAAGACAGAGAAACCGGAAAGGACTATTTGCTCTGTGATTATAACCGCGATGGGGATTCGTATAGGTACAATAAATGATAAAGAGCATCCTGTTATCAAAATGTATTGATAATGTTGGTTTGCAAACTGATAAGATAGAATGAAAAACTGTTGTTGATAGAATGGAAAATATGTAATAACATATTGTAAACCCTAGCTTATAAATTATATACTCGATATACAAATACAATATTCGGAATTATTTACAATTCTCCAAACATATTAATATAATGTCAATGCCGTTGTATAAGTAATGTCTATTCCTGCCATAAAAGTGATGTAATAAGTTAAGATGTTATAATAGTTTTTTCTATATTCATATATTTTTTAGGTCTCCTTGGTCTAATACTTATTATCCCCCATTGGATGATGGCTCCATGCCCTCCGAGCGTTTGAGAAAGCTTGAGCTAGATGCTAATCACGCTTTCGATCAATACAGGGAGATGTATTTCGAAGGTGGCGTCTCCTCTGTGTATTTTTGGGATTTAGATCATGGTTTTGCAGGTAAGAGCCAATGTTGACTATTTCTCTCAGTTAAATTAATTTTGACACTAATTATTTTAGGTGTTATATTGATAAAGAAGACAGGAGATGGTAGCAAGAAAATCAAAGGTTGTTGGGACTCTTTGCACGTCGTAGAAGTCCAAGAGAAGAGTTCAGGGCGTACCTCACATTATAAGATGACTTCTACGGCCATGTTGTGGCTGCAAACTAATAAACCAGGTTCTGGAACTATGAATCTTGGAGGAAGCTTAACTAGACAGGTAAGGCTTAAAAAAAAGCTTGACACTCAAAGTAAGAATTGTTTTTTAAACGTATATTTCAACTTTTATTGCGCCTGTCATTTTGTTCTTGTTACTGATATTCTACAAAATGGGAAACAAGGAAACATGACTTTGTATCAACATTTTTTTGTTTTAGATTGAGCAGGACGCCACTGTAAACGACATAAACCCCCATATCGCGAACATCGGCAGGATGGTGGAGGAGATGGAGAACAAAATCCGGACGACCCTTAACGAGATCTACTTCAGCAAGACGAAAGATATTGTGAACAGTCTGAGGTCGGTGCAGCCGCTGACAGAGAGCCGCCAGCAGCAGGCGCTGAAACAGGATCTGGCCGCAGCCCTGCAGCGCAGGCACAACAAGTCCGACAACTGATGCCTCCAGATCTACCACATAATTAACGAAAACGATGAATAACAGTTAAGACGATGTTGGGCCCCACGCGCATTTTAATTGTCACACAGCCCGGTTTTGGTTTTGACGGGACACATTTGATTTTCAGTTAACGGAAGTGTGTTCCCCCTGTTCCGCAAGGCGCTTAATACAAGTATTATTAGAGAGACTTTCTGTGTAATTTTTTTTGTTTTATTTTTTTTTAAGGGAGATTCGTCGGGTCCAAGTCAAATTGTTTTCCTAGGATGCAAACGCGAATGCCAAAATATTAAGAGGTAATTCTTATATTTGAAAAGAGATAAAAAATCACACTTTATTAAGTTAAGTTTCTTTATGAGTTGATTTCATTTTTATTTATGTTATTAAATAAAGAAATTGTAGAGTATCCTGTCTATTATATAAATATAGTTGCATTTTTTTTATAAAGCTCAACTCTTTTTTTATGTCAGAGTTAAATTATTATATTGTATAAATTACTATTATTACAAATACAAATCATTTTTTATAAAGTTGCATGTTTTCTAATTTCACCTTATCATTTTATATTTTTCATAGGACGATATGTACCTTCACCTAATTTTGACAGAAAACTGCATCATTTATTGTTCACCTAGGTATATAGTACAGTAACTTCTACTGAGTTACTTTGTTCTACTGTTCCGTGTTACAAAAATATATTGGCTCGATGGAAACAGTAGAAAACCAAATTCAACAGGATTTTTATTTAAAAGATGTTAATCTGCCAGCTGTCATATCCATTAATAAAGTTTAAACTGGTAAAGTTTATTTAGCAGTTTATTATCATTTATCGCTATTCACTTACATAAAAATTACAGCAAAACAAAAAAAAATGTTACAAAATCGTGACGATTCACAATCAAAATACATTTGTTATGATTAGAGTTCGTGCAAGCGCGGAGTGTAACAGGACCATAGTCAGTTTACGAATGAAAATGTTAATATGTTCAAAGAAACTATGTCGCATCATAGTACATTATTAAATATTATTACTTATTACCAAGCGCGAATGTAACAGGGCCGACACTGCCCATGTCCTGCTCTTAACTCGTTGGCCTTCACAGCTCACAGATGACTTGCATTACGAAAACTGCGCTAGCAATTTTCGTTATTTATGGCACGCTGTAACAGACAGTCGCCGGTATTGCATCGCGTTGATACGTTTCGTTTTTACGTATTCGCCATATGTTTAAATAACTTTATAAATATTAATAATTATTAGTTGAGGGGAGAAGTGAATAAAGTGAGGTACAATGCCAAAGGTGAAACGAAATAGACGGGAAGTATTTCAAACGTGGTTTGACAGTTATCCCGGGGGTTTTAGGGACATATGTATTCAAGGAAATGACCTTTTTTGTACTGTGTGTGAACGCATTATAAATTCTTCAGATAAAACTAAAGTAACATGACATCTAAAAAGCCATGCCTCGTCCAGCGCCGACGACTCCGTATTTTTCTATGAACTACGGAAGCCTTGTTGCAAGCAATATTCCATTAAACAAACTAGAGAACCCCAAGTTACGTACATTTTTAGAAAAACATATGGACTAAAAAATTCCCCATGAAAGTACATTAAGGGGGTATCTTGCTTTAGGAAGGTGTGGGATTCTTATAATTTGGAGATTTTTTTTATAAAAATGTATTTAGTTGAAAAAATTTAAAAAAAATAAAATTGTAATTTTGTATTTTAGCAAAGAGAGAAAAAGAGCTTGATGTAGTTAGTTTAAAGAGAAAATAAAGTATAAGAGGTTATCATCATGTGCGGTTTTTTTTTTATCTTATAAAGGTGGTAAGTAGTTGAGTAAAAGGAGGAGTTAGACTTTGGTTTAGTGCTTATTTAAAAATATTTAAATTAGCTCTATAACTTTAGATTCATTTCTTAGTTTAGGATAGTAAAAAAAGATTATTGAGCCTCCTAAACAGGATCCCCCCTTGATCGGGTTTACAACAATGTAGTGACATCAATACGTGAAGACATTGCGGACAATTTCGGGTATTTTATTATAGACGGAGCTACCGATGCTTGCGGGCGTTTTCCTATTCCATACACAAGTTAATATTAAGTGATAAAAGTTGCCGTTTCACTCCAGAACACTTAGAAAAGCACATAATAATATGTTTTAACCACCGCCAACCTGCCATGGGAACCTTGTCTCAACACTGACGTTTGTCGGGTAAGTATTGCCATTGTTACGTGTTATCTTAATTTATATAGGTATTTTATCCTTGACTTAACCGTACTATTTGGTAAAAATAGTACTATGTTACTACATAATTCATGTAAACATCTTAATATTTTCATTCGTTACACTCCGCACTCGCACGAACTCTAGTTATATGCTGCTACCATAGTGTCGGCTCTTGCAAAAAAAATGTGGAGTTTGCAAATTAATATTTATGTGAAATAAGTTAATAGTTAATAACTATATAATAATACAAAATAAGTTAATAACTAGTTAATAATATACAAAAATAATAAATTTCAAGGGTCTTGAAATATTTATATAACTACTGTTTAAATTTTCTTGTTATGTTATTTATAACAATGTTATAGTAGAAAGCATATTATTCCCTTATTGGAAGAGAAAGTCAACACGACGATTTGTTTCATCTGCGGTTATAGATAGTCGGCTTCTTTTATTTCCTTACTAATTTCTTCTTGGCATACATTTGACATTATTTGTAAAATTTCATTGTTACTTTTTTAAGTACCCTAGAAAACAGTTGATTTTTCCAAATGGTCTTTTAGAGCAACGTCCAACTCAGCACTAATGTTAATTAATCCACGAGAAACTCCAGAATTTGGGGAAGACGTGGACTCTTCATGTCCTTTCCATGCAAATTCAAATGCATAAAAAAAATACACAATTATATAATGTAAAATGTAGCGATTATGTATCACTTTTTTATTCTGCAGTTCAAAGTTTCTCCAGTACCAAATCCATGCATTTTTTTCATAAATGTCTCAAATGAAATAGATAGATAGATAATAATAGATAGTGAAAGACACTATCTGTACAACATATAAGTCAGGAGTATGTCTCCCAAACCATTTCGTTTCAGCTTTGTTTGACAAAGTTAAACTTTGCACCGAATTCATTTTCATTTACGATGATGAAAATACGCACACGTCCACAAGCGATACTCTACGTCGAGTGTAATTACAACTGGCTGAAATACGTGGCGTGTTTTTAAATAGCGGTCGCTAGATTATACGCATTACTTTAAATTTTCGTTTAGAAATGTAATAATTATTTTAGGGCTTTATCTATTTCAGAAAAAAAATCTATAATAAATTTATTAACCAACTATAATAATGCTTAAATCTAAGTTCTACACGGGTATAGGTACTTCTTTCGCTACAGCTTTTAACGTTTGCTCGGTGTTCAGCCCAACGTTCTTGATATCCTTCGAAATGGAACACCACAGTTCGCCATGGTGGGGTTCGGCCGCCAGACATCGCTGTTTCACCTCCTCCTGTTGCTCCTTCGTGCCATGGAGCTGCTCGAAACGATACCAGTGCGCCCAGGCGTCACCTAAATCTGGCTCTATCTTCAGCGTCCTCTGGAACCATTCCCGGCACTTGCCAATCTTCCTCTCTGACCAGAACAGCTTGCTTACCGCCAGCAGGACGTGGGGGTCGTGTTCACACTTTTTTAAGTGCGTCAACCTTATAAAAAATTATTATATACAAAAAATACATACTTTTAATAACACTGATTTAGACTTTTTTCTTCTAATTAAAAAAATATATATGAATTTTTTCTTACCGATTTGGTTTTTCTTTGGGGCCTAGGCTCCAAGAAAATTGATTCGGCCCACAGTATACCGGATGTGGGACATTCCTGTAATGCTTTGGCCATCATGGCATTTGCGATATCCTTCATGCCTGCTCTTATCTCCACACGGATCGCCTCCAGCCATAGTTGGTCATTTTTGGGATTCTTCAAACGGGCTCTCTCTAGTACGGATCTTGCTTTAATTAAGAGACCGCGCTTTTCTTCTAATCTTGACAGCAAAAGCCACAGAGGGATGGAGTTCGGACATTTTTTTTATCTATAAAAAAAAACTTTTTTTATTAAATTTTACATAATTAATTATAAAATAGCATAAACATCATAATTTGTTCAATATGAAGCAGTAAAGTCGTGTAAGTTGTATTACAAAAGTAAAATAAAATAACAAATAACCTAAAATGTATAATAAGAATAAAATTCTAACCCAACATATTACAAAACTTTAAAAAATTCACCGTCCCAACTATTATGGAACCTAGCATAATAATGGTTCCAGAGGAGGACTGTACATGGTGTAACAAAAAACTTCACTTTGTTACTTACCCCCGAATTGTAGGCATCAAAGGCTTTAGACATATCTTTCTTCTGTTCATGTATCTGCCCAATCATCATCCACAGTTTTGGAAAATCAGGGAATACCTTTAAGGCCTCGTCTAACAGTTGTAAAGCAGCACTCAAATCGTCGAGGGACCATTCCAGCTTGGCACTTTTCATCATTACTCTAGGAGTTGGTGCGGACCCTAAAAAAATATTGATAAACGTCAATATGACTATGCTAATAAGTGTTTTTAATTGGTTTTACCCCTGGCTTTGGCTAGCAAACGCCTGGCCCTCTCGTATTCCTTATTTTCGGATTCTAATTTCACAGCAGCCAACCAGATCTCTTCACTGTTAGGATTTGCCTGAAACGCCAAGGACAATATGCCTCTGGCAGCTGGAACATCCCCTGCTAACCACTTGCTTTTAGCCCCCATAAGCCACAGAACCTGCAAATGATAAAAATGTAATATACAATAAATAAGTATTTTCTTTTCAGGTTCACCTCGCTTTTGGGACAATGCGCCACAGCACGTTGCAGAAGACTCTCCAAACTTTCTCTCGTACCATGGTTTTTCTCTAAATACGCAGCTCGTAACCAAATCGATTTTTTTCCTGGGAATGTAACTAGTGCAATGTTATAGACTGCCCTGGCGCATTCATATGCCCCTTGGTTGACACACTAAAAATGAGTAGTTCAAATGTATCATAGGTTACAGCCTAGAAAAAACATAGTAGTTAAAATTTATCGCAGGTCCAAAAGAAAAAAAAACAAAAACGGTATAAATAGAACTACGTTTCTGAATCGAGTTAGGTAAAGGTAAGCTATTTATCACCAAAACCAACATTGTAATGGGAGAATCCACAGTATGATAAAAAACATTACATTTTCTGCATCCTCCATCCACGTGTGTTTTTGATCCTCTGGTTCTACTCCGTAGCTTATAATGGCTTTAACAATGGCACGACAACAATGTACGTGACCCCCTTTTTTCACTCTCAATTGCTTCTTTAAACCACTGTTCCCTATTAATCTCCACTCCGTTGGCACTTAATGACGTTATCGCTCTTTCTATAATTTTCTCCACCATGTGATGATTGCCTGTAAAACATCAATATAAATTGTTTTATAAAATATTTTCATTTCAAAGGAGACACAAACCATTTGCCTCTTCTAATTTTGCAGCTGTGGTCCAAATCTGTTTATCGGTAGGAATGTTCTCCCTAGCTTTATTCAGCACTTTCCGGGCATTCTCATATGTTTCCAGTCGAGCTAGGGCAAGCCACAATTCCACAGCGGTGGGACAACATTCTACAGCTCTGGATAGCAAAATTCTGGCATCTTCTGGATTTTCCAGCTCAACAGCAGCCTTCCAGAGACGCACAGAGTTTGGAATGTGCTCTAGGGCTTTGCGAAAGACTCTTCGCTTAGCTTTCGTTTCTGTTTCTAAGTCTGCCGCTTTAATCCAAATCCTAACCTAAAAAACGTTATAATGATACAAAAAAAGTAATTCGTTTTGTTTTTATCTTCTTACCGATGTCGGAATATGCCTGGCGGCTTGTGCAATGACCGCTTTGGCTGTATCAGCTGGATTCAGTCTTGCTGCTTCTAGCCAGAGGTCTTCGCTTTGGTGGTTTACTTCGCAACCTTTCATGATAAGGTTTCTGGCAGCTTGAACTTTACCTGTTACCTCTTCGAGTCGGGCACTAGCTATCCAAGCGGGTGGGTGGTTTGGATTTGTTTCTCTAACTGACTTCAGCAGGAGTCTCGCTTTCTTGATGTCATTAATGTCCCCGCCATATGTGGGGATCATAGATTGCAGGTCTGTCAAATAGCCTTTTGGGTCAACCACTGTTTGACCAGTTACAGAATCCGACACCTACGATAAAACAAAACGTTTCAACTGTAACACAAACTTAAACTTGTTTTTGTAAAAGTTACCTGTGATAATTTTACATCCATCAAGGTATTTCTTGCTTGCCCAATCTTTCTAAGATCCATATCACCAGTTGGTGTTAACATACCTGCAATATTAAAGACACTATTTTTAGTAACAATATTATTAGAGGTTTAAAATGTTTCTAACCTGGAGTCGCGACTCCTGGCACCATGCTAGCCAAGCCCGAATTTGGATCGATAGAAGTGCCAGAGTCTCCACCAAGATTTCTCGACAAAATACTGTCTGGAAGTGGTGTAAACTTCTCAGCTCTAGGATTCCTCTGTTTCTTATTTCTTGCATCACCCACCTCAGGCACAGTTTTCCATTCATCTTCGGTAACTTGTGCCAAGTCACGTTTTAAGTCAGAGAATTGTTGTTGGATCTTAGGTCTCTCTTGACGATATCTTTCCAGTTCTTCTCTCAGCCTCTTCTCCCTATATTCCTTGCGTTTCTCATCCATTCTCTTATCGATGGCTTCATAGATGGCATCGGCTTCTGCATCATCCTTATCATAAGGATCTTTAGAAAATAACGATCCACCATATCCGCTAAATTCATCGTAATTTGAGTCATTCAAGTCCTCTTCCTCCTATGAGTAATATAATTTATAAGAGCAAAAATAATCTTTAGAACACAAAAGTACTCACCTCTTTTTCTTCTTCCTCGTCTTTCTTTTTTGTTCGTTTTGCTGCTGGTGGAGCATGACGATCATCGCTGATAATAAAAAATGATTGGGTAAATAAATCAACTATAAATTTAAATAATATAACATATTAATTTGCGGCATACTTACGATACATCGTTAGCATCTCTTGCTGGGCCAATATCAGATCGTGTGGTGAAGCCAGTAGCTCTGCAAAAAATAACTAGAATTATTTAGCAGTTTCGTTACATTGGATTATAAAGACTTACCCTCTACCAACACCAGCAACATAACCCAGAGGAGCTGGTACACCAAGGAAATGCTTTTTGTTTCGGTTTACTAAGGCTTGAGGGGGAGCTGTCATAGTTAAAGACAAATATTTTTTTATAAAATTTACGTTCTTTTAAAACAGTCAAAATTGTTTATTACTGAAAATAAACATCAAAACGCTACCATTTGAGATTTGAGGTTTGAAGGTTAGATTAGGTACTACATATTAACGATGGGCAGAATCGAATAAAAATAATCGAGGTACTCGATTCTTAAAAGTACTCGAGTTAACTCGAGTAATCCACACGAGTAATAACATATATCTAATTAGATATATGAGTAATAATCACGTCAAATTCGTGTTCACTATTCGATTCCCGACAGAACGCAGCAATGATCGTCTTCACTCAGTACTCAGTACTCGGATACAATCTGAATAGAACTCGCATGGAAACGATTTGAAATCACAGTCGCAATCTACAGCTGTTCTGAAGCGACGACAAAATTCTACTGATATTTTATTTTCATGGCGATTATTATGTAACCGAATTTTTGTACTATAAAACTATTTAGAGAATATAAATTTATTCTAATATAGAGTAACATAAATTAATCATGGAAAATCAAATATTAAACATTCCTCCACAAAAAGAGAATATAAAACATATCAAACCTCACATTCATAAACTGGGGTTTGATATCATTCATAAAACATATCAACATATCGAACATCTAATTTTTTCTGCAAAAATGAAATCATATTTATTTGTTAAAAAATGTAGACATGGACAACAGTCTTACCTTTTTTTAGCTAAACTTGTACAAATACTTAATAAATAGTAAAAATCGTTGTACAATTTAATAATTTTTGTTTTATTGTCGTTAGTAGCTAGGTAGTAGTAAACGCAGTAATAGTAAATTATGATTTATATATGGTAAATTATTATTTGACTGGAATCTTGAAGGATCATATGGAAAATGGAACGACATACACACCCCTTGTCACTAGAACCTTGTTGATAACATCGCTGAGTTCAAGCTCGAGTCGGCTGTGGCCCAGTGCGCCGTGCGTCTACGCCGTCATTATGACGTAACTATCCGAGTACTTTACTCGAGTGAATCACTCGATTATGAAAAGTACTCGAGTACTAATTACTCGATTTCTATCATCACTCGATTATGCCCATCGCTACTACATATGTATGTATGTACTTCTCTAATGTATTCTTCTGGAAAATATAGTGCGTTCTATTGTGAAGCATCCTAAACATAATTTATGGAAACAAATATTAATTTCAGATAATTTATAAGCATAAACTACACTACTCTGAATTTAGGAGTAATATGCATTAAGAATGAGAAGCCTTTTAGGTGAAAAGTTAAAGCTAAATAACAATTTTTCCGATGAAAATTATAGTCCTTGGAGTACCTACATGCTTAAAGATTACGATTACTGAACCTACTACAGACTACAGACAGTATACAGTCAATTTAGATGTTTTGTTCATATATCTAATACTCCTATATTGCTGGTTCCCGTAAGTAGAGGTGTCACGGGGTAAGTGAGACAGCAAATGACTACTTGACCTGTTGTGCGCAAGCGTCACGAGTCTGGTGGGGCAATTGGCTGTGTGACTGGATGTTCAATTCTCGGGCATGCGCGTAAGACTCGAAGTAGTTACGAGAGAGAGACAGACGCATATATGTCTGCACCGTGGTGATTTCGCCAATCTCCAGACAGACCCTTCTAGCAAAATAGGATAGGAGTATTAGATATATGGTTTTGTGATATACAGATTAGCGTTGGGAATAATCGAATTATTTTCACTATCGAATAATTAGTAATAATTCATATTTCAAAATCGAATTAATAATTCGAATTATTTAGTTATGATGAATTATGAAATGGAACTACATCTAAGTATTAATGTTTAGGAGGTTTAGTAAAGAAGTCTAAGCACTGGCGTTGCTCTCCTCGCTATCTTCCGAACTGGAGTCTTCGCCTTCGTCGGAGGAAGACGAGGAAGAATCCGAAGAAGTCGACGCCACTTTTTTATCCACTTCGTTGGAATTCCCCTGCTTTCTGGCTATGATCTTTTTAAATTCGAGCACCGTTATCTTCTTGGGCATGATCTCGCGGAGGAACTCGTACTTGTCCTCCGAATGCACGATCTCCGCCAAATTCTTGTAATCCAGTTTCCTGCCGTTGTGCGTCGTCTTGTAGGCCTCGGTGGCCAGGTTCTTTATGAAGAGCTCCGTCGCTTTGCCCATCAGCAGCGAGGACTCCTTGCTGACCATCTCCACGTCCGACGAGCTCTTCATGATCGTGTTTATCCTCGACACCGGCAGTTGCGTCCTTGGAGGTCCCATATCTTCTCTTTATTGTTCTTATAGGAGTCAGTCCTAATCTTCTAGTTCTGCGGGCGAGAAACAAAAAGGGGTTACATCGATTTACACTGTTTTGCTTGATAGAGATGTAGGTGCAGTGCAGTAGTGTTTTAAGAATCACTACTGTAGTCAGATTCACTATGTTCATCAAATCCAAGTAGTACTTATACATTATGTTATTGATGTATTGCGATTTTTTACGTACGTATTTCTTTGAAGTCCTCATGCATTTGATTACAACACATTAGACAACTTGGAACTAAAACGCATTTTTTATTATTCATTAGAGAGATACAAAAAGAATAAGATGCGATATTTATAATGGCAGGTCTGTTCGCAGAAGCATTTCTGATAGTTTTCAACCGTCAGAAATAGTAGACCAGTTGCATTTGACTTTTTAACTCGTTCCATTTACTACAAAATGCAGATGGACAACTGCTTCTGATGGTTGAAAATTATCACAAACTGCCACTGCAAACATAACTATTAGACCCACCGCACATGACAGAGAGTCGGTCACCGACTATTATGAAGGAAGACACCGCAGACCAATCCAATTTTTTAGTCGGGCCGTCTTTTTAGTCTGTCGTCTGCGGTGTCTCGTTTAAACGTATACGTTGCATTCATACAGACAAAATTGTAGGTGACCGACCGGTCAGTCGTCTGCGGTGGGCCTTAACTATTAATCTTAAACCATATAAATAGTATTAAATACTAGCGACCCGCCCCGGCTTCGCACGGTTTACGACATCACATTAGAAACCTCTAAAATTATCAGTGTTTCTCTACTATATTATGCATGTATTATACATATAAACCTTCCTCTTGAATCACTCTATTTATTAAAAAAAACGCATCAAAATCCGTTGCGTAGTTTTAAAGATCTAAGCATACATAGGGACAGACAGACGGCGGGAAGCGACTTTGTTTTATACTATGTTATGATTTAAGTGTCCCCTATAAACGGTGATCCGTAAGGTCCTCTTGCAGGTTCCCGATTGTCAATAGATTTCTAAAGTTGGTTTTTAAGGTATATGATAAAATAAAAATTTGTTATCTAAGATCCTTTCCAAAGATACGACACTTTCTAAAAATCAATCAAACAAAATGTATTGACATTTTTTAATAATCTATATTAACTAATTATTTGAGTGACAGTAATAAGGACTTAATATAAAAATAGTGGTATAATTTATTACTTGTAAGTTTTAAGTGACTAGGAATACGGGGTAATTATGGCAATCTAAAGTTGGTTTAGAATGGTGATGCGTGCCGTGAGTTTTTACTTTACTGTCGTAGAGTAAAAACATTAACGCTATTTGTTTCCTTCTAATAAAAAAGTGAAAATCATCGAAACTAATGGTCACATACAAAACTAGTGGTCCTTTTTGTGGCCTAAGCATGAAATGATAGTACGTACCTACATAACATATGTATAAAAAATACCTCAAGAAATTCGACCCACTATTTAAAGCAAGGCATTTTTAGATCTGGTGTTTATGTTTTACGACGAACTTATAGGTATTCTTAAAATATGACAAGTGGTTCGTTTTACAAAATATTGACTACTAAAATAATTATGCTATTAGTTCATACATATATCCAGAGACTTATGGTGGGTTCATGCAGAAATTTTTAGTAATAAGAATAAGAATAGTAATAAGCATAAAAGTTAAATCTTCGTTTTATAATGACCCAGTTCATGCAGTAAACATAATTTTTAGTAATAATTTTAAAAATAAGGATTTGCTGCATGAACTGGGTCATTATAAAACGAAGGTTTAACTTTTATGCTTATTACTATTCTTATTCTTATTACTAAAAATTTCTGCATGAACCCACCATTAGACAGATGGTATTAGACATTCTTTAATAACACATTTGAAATCGAAAATTTCTATTTCAGGTTTTCAAAAAACGTGTTTTAATTTTCTTCTAATTTTGATTTGTTCTACTGCGCTCACATTTTTTTTATCATACCGATAATAAAAAAAAGATATTACGTATTACCCACTGTTTGCATTTTTTGAATATGTATATTGACTATTGTACTCACCTTCCTTAATTGTTAGGGTTACTTAAGCAGTATAAATGGGTATGTATATGATACCTACAGTATATCTAATATTACTTTAATTGAAAATAAATTATGAGATAATTTCTAAATTACATTAACACGATTTTTTTGTCATTTTCTTTTCTTTTTTAAAAGTACATACATGATTACATTCATTATACGCTATAACCTTATAATTTGTATTTGAAATTTTTAAATAAAAGTCACCAACTTACCAAAAGGCAGTCACAGAAATCAATGCTAAAAAACCATCACCATCGTGCCTGAACTTCACAGAAAAAAGGATCGATTCTATTAGTGTCGAAAAAAGCGGGATTTAAGCCAACGATCGTAGATACGCACGAAAAAAATTGTTGCGCGTACGGCTTAACTTCTCGTCCTAAATTAAATAATCTTTTTCGGATTCGAACGATCAAGTATTAACGATTTTTCATGTAGAAACGATAACGACAACCATAGAAAACCATGCTGCGTAGGATGGTTTTCTATGATCGTGATAGAAAGGGTGATTTGTGATGAATCTGTGCAATGTAGCCGGTTGTAGATTATTCATTATGCACAAAAAACTTATCATTCCATTCGTAGTTTTAAGTCTATTTAGTGTAGTAAATTCAACATTGTCGCCAAAATCACCTAAGGGGAATAAAAATAAGGTAGAGAAAGTTAGGTTAGGTCCTCAAAATTACACTGTTTTCGATAAACATTATGTTACGGAAAATCCAACGGTTAAAGAAATTCTCACCAATTACCAAGCCTTTTTTAGAGAGACAGACGAATATAGTTTTCCTGGCTTGGTATTAGGTTACGTTACTCCAGTGAGTACAAGTTGGTCTTATTTATTCGTAGTCTCCCTAATTTTCCATTTTAGTGGAACAATCATGGTTATGATATAGCTAAAATATTTGGAAATAAATTTACTCACATTAGCCCAGTTTGGCTTCAAGTCAATCGGAAGGGTAGCAAAAGTTATGAGATTCGAGGTACCCACGACGTTGACAGGGATTGGATGGTGACCGTACGCAATGCCGGTAGGGAACGAAAACTTAAAAGTAAGTAAAAATTAAAGTTTTAAAGTACATTACATAAAAAAAGTTTCAAAGTTGTCCCTAGGATACTCTTCGATGGATGGAAAGGTAGAGATTACTTGAAACTTTTAGCCAACAAGGAAGAAATGTCTTCGTTTACCAATACTTTAATTAAAGCAGCTAAGAAATATTCATTTAATGGCTATGTAATAGAGATTTGGTCTCAAGTTGCTACTGTTATACAGTTTGATCCTTTAATAACTCTCTTAAAAAGTATCGGTATGTATTCTTATTATATGCAAAAAAAAAAATTGCAAACGATTTTCTGTAGGTGAAGCCCTGGGTGTAGAAAATTTAGAAAATATCCTAGTCATTCCTCCTCGACGTGGGAAAGAAGAGCTATTCACCAGTGAACATTTTGATGCCTTATATGATTCCGTCACTGCTTTTTCTTTGATGACTTACGATTTCTCTAACCCTCATATGCCAGGTACATAACAATCTAATTGAATAATTCATAAACTAAGAGAGATTTGTAGGCCCCAATTCGCCTTTGCCATGGATAGAGGATTGCGTAATGTCATTAACAAGTGATGTTAATAAACGTAGAAAGATACTGACTGGTCTAAATTTTTATGGCAATGATTATACACCAAACGAAGGTGGACCCATCGTTGGTCACGAATACATAGAGAGGCTAAAATCGTTTAATGGAAAATTGCAGTACGATCCTCAAATTGGGGAACACTTTTTTGAATATAAGTAAGTACCTCTTTAGGACTATGGTCATTAAGTAAATTTTTGAATTTTTTTTAGGAGTAGTGATGGAAGACATCATTTAGTATTTTATCCGACTTTATATTCTATTCAGAAACGTCTTGAACTTGCCAAAGAATTAAACACTGGTATTTCCATATGGGAGCTAGGACAAGGGTTAGATTATTTTTATGACTTACTGTGAATAAATGCATTTATAGGTATAGAAAAATGTTTGTTTTGTGTATTTTCATCACAGATATTATTCTTCTAATACTTAACCTCATGTTATAACCGATTTAGGAATACTATGATTATTTGCATTTACATAAAAGAAATCTGTACCAAATTGGACTAGTTTATTTTGTGAAATGGGAATCATATTTGCTAATAGTAGTGAAATTAAACATAACATTGAACTAAAATCTTTGGTCAGTTTCATTATTGTATAGAGCAGACGGTGGTGGCTCCTTTTTGCACTCTTTAAAGTCGCAGCACGTCTCTTAAGACCTTCTAAGTACACGTCCCTATTGAAAAGTCCGGCAGCTAGAGGAATCCTAAAAAAAGTTGATTTATTACAAAATTAATTACAAAACCCAAGACTTACGTATCTAAACCGGGCCTTAGGTGTGCTTTAAAAACACCCCACACAGGTTTGTGGTCAGACGTCGTTATCGAGGGGACAGAATCGTACACTAAACATTGCAGAGGGGGTGTGTCCAATTGTCCACTCAATCTTCGGGTGCTCCTCTGCTTGTACAGTATTCTGTCGGTATAAGCGGGGGTCCTTTGCTTTGACGACGTATCAAAAGTTTGGGTGCCTGGATCATACTAGAGAAAGAAAGAGATAACCGAGGTTATATGAATGTTGTCTTTTTACCTTATATGTAGGAGGAAATGTAATTTTGGCTTCACAGAATCCCTTGAAGGCTGCCCCATCTGCCAGAACTGAACACAATTGATCATGGTGCATGTAGCCATGAGGTAGATGTGGCGGCAGGGGGAAGCTAGTTTTCGACAACCATTCCAGTACTTTGGCTCTGGGAGTAGAGAGTCTAAAATTTAGATCGCCCGACCAAAAAACGTAGTCAAAGTTTTGCGTTATATCTGAAAAAATTACAGAGTACTTGACAAAAACTGATTATACATAGATTTATTTAGCTCATATTTTTCTGCTTAGTCACAAGGTACTAAAAGCCAGTATAAAAAGAATTTTTGAAAGAAACTATTTTCTTTTATTATGTTATACAAAATAACACATATGATTTCTACAACATATAATAAATTATACATTATTTCTTCAAAAATTTTGGACTCCAACTTTCTTCGGCAACTGCTGACACCTGAAAAAAAATATAAAAAAGAGAATTATTATATTATAAAACATATTAAAAAAACAGACCCAAATATATTGTTATCAAATAAGATAAGCAAACACACAGTTAAAAAAAAAACAGTAGTAATGCAGAATCGTATTTACACACAAGAGAAAACTAAACCCACACTGATTTTAAGGGTATCGTGTTGCTGCGATAGTCGTGAAAAGAGCATATATACAGGTGTTTTATGGAGAAAATGAGTGTAAGTGCAAGAAAAACAAATACCAAACTATTGTAACAAACTAAACTTCGTGTACTTACTAATTTATTTACGTACTTTTATTTATGGTTTTTTTGTTTTACAAAACTGTGCAGATATCGAACTCACTTGCCACTAACGAATATTAAGACATTTATTATAAGAATTTTATTTATGTATATTTTTTCGTTTAACGTATCTCTGTGGTGCAAATAATGTAAAAACCGATTTATATATCGCAGAAAAAGTGTATAAAACGTATTTACAACTAGTAATTTGTTCCAAGAAAAACCCACCTTTATTTTTATTTTTACAAGGCAGAACTTTGGGAAGGTCCATTGAGTGGACGATTTTCTTAACGTCGCTGACCCTTTCCTTCACCTTTTCTTGATGGGCAGTTAGGTGGGCCGTCACGAATAAGAACGAAGTTCCAAAGAGCATAAATGATGTTGCGACTGCTCCTTTCGTGCGAAATGAACTGCCCGGTCTCACGGATAGGCTGGCTTCTTCCGGTATCGAAACATACCAAATGAGATCCCGACGAATGAACGTAGAAAGATGTAATGTACCTAAAGATGAATGACAAAAAAATTGATGTATTTTATGTTTTATAATCACGACTTTATATCAATCTTACCTAGGGAGGTAGAATGAAAAAGTAGGTGTGATGGTCCAATTGTTTCCTGCAAGCTGACTTCCCATTCCCACCTTTCGGATGTCGACTCTTGCGTGCCAAATGATAAAACGTCAGGTACGTGTTCTACGCCGATAGGTAACACGAAATCGTTAAGTTCCCTATAAGCAATCCTTTAAAGAGAAACATCAAAAAATAAATTAAATATTACTTAGGTGGAGAATGACCATTCATGTTCCAAGTAGCAACAAATATTGTAATTTCTCTGTTAGGACACACCCTGTCTAGTTCCGCGGAACCTAGTAAAGAATTCGCTCCAATTTTACCTTGTAAGAAGTTTCTCTGTCTCGCTTTACTAGTTGGAATGAGATACAGCATACTAGGAGCTAGAAAATGTGAGTAAATAGACAATTTTGAAATTGTTGAAACTATTTCACCTTCCCTCAACACGCTCTCATGTGATGGACATTTTTCGCCTAAATTATTGTCAGATGCTTCCATGGTTTCAGTACTTTCACTGTAAACGTTACCATCTGATAAACTATTACATCTGTTTAGTTTCTAAAAACGTTAAAATAACATAGACAGTAATATACTTTTTATGATGTATACTTACACCGGTTGTAATTTCTGATTTACCGTTCATGTTCTTATGCCTAATGTCAAAACTTAGAGGTCTTTTAGATATAGCTTTATCACTATTAGCTTCGGAAGAGGTAAGATATCTGAGATTTTGGTCTTTTGCACTTTGGCTTCTTGTAACTGCAACTCCCACCTTGTTAGGTATTTTGTTGGGCAGCAGAAAACTGCTGAAACCCTTCTTTTTATTCAGTTTACATTTCTGGTCCATTGTGTGCTGTTAACAGTGAATGATATTGATTTTTCTAATATTAGAACATCACACATCTGTGCAGTTAAACTTATGTTAAGGATACGTCGCTGTTATTTTAAATTGGAATTCGCAACTGACTTCAAATTACATCCAACTCATCATTTAAAAATCGATATGTACTAATAAAATCACAAAAATAGTCTTTTTTGGTTATTGTTTGTATCGAAAACTGACAGGTGTCAAATAAATATGTACATATGTATAAGATAGTTCTCCTATTCTTCGTCTTTTTAACCGTTGATATAAAATATTGTAGATTCGTAGTTCTTCTTTATATACGAGGCATATTGAGATGACCTTGGGCATCTAGTTTGACCAATAAAATTCTATGTACATTCACATATCGTCGACAATATTCTCAAACCTCGTAAATCGATTTTTTTGCAAATTGATTTTTTTGCACCAAACCATGCCTCGTATGTTTCTACGGTATATTACCAAACCTTGTATGAAATAAAAATGAGTTTGACCCTGAAAATCTACAGAAACCAAACCTCGTAACTATTGTTGTCTTATAATGACAGTCCAAACCTCGTATCACCATATCACAGTTTAGATATAAACTTATATCTAAACTGTGACTTATATCTAAACTGTGACCGTATGGACACATGGAATAGTTTGGTGCGCGTTACAGACGGTATTGGAAAAAGGTAAAGGAGATAATTTTGTGGTGACGGTTGCACATGTACATACCAAAATAGAAACTCTATTTTGTCGAACGCTCTACTGCAATGTTCAGCATTAAAAAATGTGTGTATTATTCAAAAGATTTTAGAGAAAGGGCACACACAAATGAGTTGCGATTCCGTGCATAGTGTGATAGAACGCAAAATAAAGAATAGGATTATAGGCGTTCCAGCGGATTATGTAAATATATGTAATTGAAACTGCACGAAAAAAATCCAATGCCTTACAACAGTGGCCGTTGGTGATATTTCAAATTTCAATTCAACCATATCTTGAAAACCACGCATGGGACCCACTTCACTTTTTTAGGTGATTACGTGATGACTATACACCTCTTACAGAAAGGATTTATAGTGAATAAATCGTCAGCAAAGTTTCAAAAAATTTCAAAAAAACCAGAACACCCTGGGATCTCAGTAACGCTCTATGGAATATTTGCAGTATACATTTTTTTTTCCATAATTTAGAAACAAATATAAGGAGAGGTTTTTAGATTTGTTACAAATTTTTTTTTCAAAAAGTTATGGCCATTTTAATTTTAATTTTATAGGAACATTTTGTTTCCCAAAATTAAAATGGCCATAACTTTTTTAAAATAAATATTTTATAACAAATCGAAAAACATCTCCTTACATTTGTTTTTAAATTATGAAAAAAAATATATACTGCAAATATTCCACAGAGCGTTAATGAGATCCCAGGGTGTTCTGCAGTTTTTTTGAAACTTTTTTCGCAAACTTTGCTGACGGTTTTTTCACTATAAATCCTTTATGTAAGAGGTGTATAGTCATCACCTAAAAATGAAGTGGGTCCCATGTGTCGTTTTCATAATATGACTAACTGAAATATCACCAACCGCCACTGCCTTACAATGCGATTTACTTAGAACACACATTTTTGAAGACACATGACAACTTGCAAGAACTAACCTAAGTTCTTACAGCTGACTACCATGTGTTTTACAAAATCTTAAAATATTAAGTTTTTTTTTATTAGTTTGTGTTTAGTTTGAAAATAAAATGCCTTGTTATACTATACCTCTTGTTTCAGTAGCTGCACAAACCTCGTAAATATAACTAATTAATAAAAACCAAACCTCGTAAGTTACATTTTTCTGTATAATTCTGCAATATTACCCGAAAAACAAAAAATGTATACCGTGTCATTTTTTTTATTCAATATTATCAGGATATATTCATTAGATTTTTATTTTATTTAAAAAATTATAAAACAGAACGTTTTTTAGCTCTCCTGGAAAGTGTTGTGTTACGCACTTACGAGGTTTGAGAATATTGTCGACGATATGTCCTTCTATTTTTAATTCAAAATGATAACTACGCCTGGGGAACAAAAAAAGCGGTGCAACTTTATGATTCCATGGGCGTACATATATCTTTTATAAATTCGAAAATTGTGAAATAATTTTTTTCATTCAAATCAATATAGGAGATTAAAATTAGCTTGCATATAAAACTCTTAATATTCGTAATATAATTTGCTGTAAATAATGCTCATGTAGCCAGACAATCTCAAAAAATTGTCTGTTTTAATAAATCTAGCTGAAATACACGTCACTGGCGTCTTAAACAAGTCAGAATTCCAAATGTCGTAAATCATTTTAACGACGTCGTAAAAATTTTATGGCACAGTGGACCGAATAAGTATTTAAGCGATGTATTAGATGCAAAGCACAATAATAGTCTAATGGATCGTTGCCGATGTTACGGCCAGCAGTTGGCCGGCCAGCAGCGTTGCCGGCTCTTCAAAATTTTCTTAAGTATAGTAATATACATAAAGTTGTTTTAATTTATAATTATTTTTTCAAGCAATCTTAAACGCTTTATTTTAATGTTAACTAATTAACTTGATAAACTTGTGGGATTATCGGTCAGTTTAAAAAAACAAAAGTTTTTGTTTTTTTCTAACGTTTCGGCGTTATTCAGCCATCATCAGAGAATATATTTTCTATTTTCTCTTTCGACTCGAACTAACACATCTACAATAGATACGACTCAAAGAGAAAATAGAAAATATATTCTCTGATGATGGCTGAATAAAGCCGAAAAGTTAGAAAAAAACAGAAACATTTATTTTTATAAACTGACCGATAATCCCACAAGTTTATCAAGTTAATTGATCAACGGTCAAGAAATTCCAAATATATTCAAATAATGCTAACTAATAAATTTATATCTATGTATTTTTTTAAAATATTTCCAAACTAGCTTTCTAAGAACGTCACGAACTAACAGTTTACTGAAGTATGAAGTATACTTGTATAGTGAGCTTAGCAATTTTAGAAAATATATCTGACAACCTTGCTTTTTCTACCTATTTTCAATTTAGAATTGAAATTGTATAGACAATTTAGTGGCTAGTGGCACTTTATAAAACAAAATAAAAAAAATATATAAAACATTATCTCACTTTAAACATGCGGATAAACGTTAAACATAGTATTAATACAGCAATTAGGTATTAGGTACAAATTATTATTTATTTATGCATATTTGACAACTTGTTTTTGTTCTTTCTTGCTACTTCGCATACGAAGCAAATGTCATTAAATACATATACAAATAAATGACATACAATATTTAAATTAACATTGTTGTATAAAACAACGTAGCCAGAACTCCCATAAAGAACACAAAGATATGCGGGAGGCCTGCTATTCGTGGAGGGTTTCTCTTTTTTGTCGCAGTGGCGATGATGTTAAGGTTGCTTTCCGTGTAAGGAGGATATCTAGCGGCAGTGATCAGCTCCCCGAACTTGTTAAGCTTCTTGATCACCGTTCCTTTGCCGTGAGAAAACGTGTCGAAGGAAAATTTCCCGTGGTACGCTCCCATTCCGCTGTGTCCGATTCCTCCGAACGGTATGCTGTCGCAAGCGAAGTGCATCATGGTGTCGTTCACGAGGAGGTTACCGCTGGAGGTGTTCTCCAGGAACAGGTCCTGGATCCTCTTCTCGTTGCTGAAGACGTATAACGACAACGGTTTTTCCCTGTCGTTGATGAAGTTAATGGCGTCGAGCGCGTTCTTCACGTTGACAACGGGTAGGATGGGCCCGAAGATTTCTTCTTGCATGACGGAATCGTCTGGTTTTACGTCCGTTACGATTGTAGGCTCTATGAAGCAATCTTCTGTCGAGAAAGAGCCTCCTACTGCAATGTTAGCCCCTAAAAAATACAATATATGTGGACTGAATTTATTAACAAAAGTGTGGAATTAGACCTTTTGAAGTACTAATCTCCATATTTTACCTTTTAAGAGACTAGTCAGTCGCTTGTGATGACTGCTGTTGATGATCCTCGCAAAATTTGAAGATTCTTTAACGTCGTGCCCGAACCACTGCCTTATCTTATTTTTGGCTTCTTCTACGAATTTTATCTCTACATCTTTCGTACACAGAACGTAGTCCGGCGCTATGCAGCTTTGACCGGTATTGACAAATTTTCCCCACAAGATCCTACTGGTTGCCAGTTTTATGTCCGCGTTTTGGTCCAGGTAAACCGGAGTTTTACCGCCTAGCTCCAGGGTGACTGGAGTTAGGTACTTACTGGCTGCCCTCTGTACGATCTTTCCCACGCTGGTACTGCCGGTGTAGAGGATGTAATCGAACCTTTGCTCCAGTAGCTGGGTAGTTTCGGGGATTCCCCCGTTCACCACGAAGAAACAAGCCGGGTCCAGGTACTTCGGCAGGAGTTTTTCGATGAGGTTGCCGACGGTCGGCGATACCTCGGAGGGTTTTAGCACCGCGCAGTTGCCTGCCGCGATCGCCCCTATCATGGGGGAGAGTAGTAACATCACGGGGTAATTCCAAGTCCCTACTATGAGGACCACCCCGTACGGTTCCGGATATATGAAGACCTAAAAAATGGTTCAGTTTAGCATTTTCTGTGGACGTTTTATTTTGATTTATGTTTTAAAAATTTAAGAACCAATGAGATGTTCTTTTTGGCACTTAATATGTGGCACATTTCGCTAGAGAAATTTAAAAATACACTAGGCGCAGAGATTAAGGGATATAAAAAAATCCCTAATTTTTAGGTGATTTTCAGAGCTGTAACTTGGAGAAAAATGGTCGTAAAAAAAGGAAATTGAAGCTCCAAGTTTCTAGTTTTTGGATCCTATGTTTAAATTTTTTTAGCGTTAGCGATTTTTGAGTTTTTTTTTTCGAAATTTTTTTGCTTGTCTTGTAAAAGGTATATGGACATCAATATGTTTTTATTCAATAATTTCATCATAAAGGTCTTTTAGATAACTTAATTCTCTTTGATTTGACCTATTTTCGAGCCCTGTACGATGATTTTTTGCCGAGCTATCGCCTATTCAAAGCAAGAAAGTCATTGTTGACTTTGGTAATCAATTACTCGGGAAATAATGAACGTACAGAAAATTCAAGTAGGGTTTTGAAAACCGCAAAGTATCTTTTACAAGTAGTTGTGATTGGGTCTTTCTAAAGAAATTTTTTTTCGAAATAATTGTTGATTGAAAAAGAGGTAAAAAATTGCATAATTAGGGATATTTGCATAACTTGGCATACCTAACTTTGAAAATAATGGATAGACTAAGGATATTGACTGCAACCTTATTGTACCCCAAAGAAACCCTGGTAGTTTCAAAGCGCTGCGATTTTTCTTTCATAGAGCTCAGAATGATTAAAATTGTCATTTGTGCTAGAAATCAATGTAAGGATCGAATTTTCACGTTTTTTTAATTTTTTTCAATGTTAAAAAGGTTTTTTTTTAGCAATAATCCATATTTGCATTATCAAAAAACGTTAATTATTTCATTTTTAACATATCCAATTATTAAAGTCAACAATGACTTTTGCTCTGAATGGCGATAACTCAATGAAAAATAAGGGCTCGAAAATACAGGTAGGTCAAATTAACGAGAATTAAATTATCTAAAAAGACTTTTATGATAAAATTATTACCTTTATACCTTTTAAAAGACAAGCAAAATTTTCGATTTTTTTTTCGATGGTTTCTTATCGATAATTACTCAAAAAACTACTGACGCTAAAAAAATTAAACATTAGATTCAAAAAACTAGAAACTTGGGGCTTCAGTTTCCTTTTTTTCTTTTTCCCTACGACCATTTTTCCCCAAGTTACAGCTCTTTGAAAATAACCTAAAAATTTGGGATATTTTTTTATATCTGGGATCTATCTATTTGGGATATTTCTGCGCCTAGTATAGTTTCAGTTAAAATTCAATATTCTTCGACAGCCAAACGTCTTAATCAACTGAATTTAACAGAATATTAACTTTTATATGTCTGTCGTTTTTAACATAAAAAAGTTACCTCGTCTAAGATGAAAGGTAGCGGCTTTTCTACCTTCGTGGGTTTCATCCATTCCTTCAGGTTGTGCATGGCGTGACGTATGTCGTTTTTGACGATTTCCAATTCGTAAAGGATTACCTCGAATTTGGGTTTTTTCGCGGTATTCGATATGACTTCTACCAGCTCATTAAAATTTTCGTCGACCATCTGCAATAGGGCCTTGAGTTGATGCATGCGAAATTCGTACGGTTTGGTAATTCCGCTTCTAAAGCTGTTTCGAGCAGTAGCGACGACATCCTCAACTTTAGACATTTCTGAGACGTTCCTAGAGACACAATCAATGTGAGCGACATATACAGTACATACATACATATGTACATATATGGTGTTTTTTGTTGCTGTATGAATAGGTACGAGTGTAAGAATTACTGGATCAGGTAGTCTTCCAAGTTTTTGTATCCTATACTACGTTTTTTTTTTCGTAAAAAACCATTTGAAAAAAAAGCAAATTACGAAATTGTCAAATTACAAAAAGTATCATTATTAGGGTTCGGGAATGTGTGAATGTCGGGAAACTTTATGATAATGAATGTATAAAACGTGATTTTTAAGCGCCTTGTAAATTATATACATACGCGTGTATATATTGTCTGCATACGTACGCCTCTGACGGATCCCGCCAAGGACTTCCAGGACCCGCGGATGCGCAGTAATACGCCATCCCGGTGTGGGAGGGCAAGATATTCTAACGCAATTTAACACGCGAGACGGCAAACATTGAACCCTAGTCATTATACAGTTTTGAGGATATTTTATTTCAATAACAATGGAGGACATTATTTATTGCATTAGACATTAAGACAAAACAATAATTATTTTTAATCCAGTTTGTGTTAGCGCGTTATTGGATACCGCCAATAACCAGCGACCTTGAGTGGTCCACGACAGCGGCACGGGTCCCCGCATGGCTCCAGAAACGCTGAACAAGCAGTTAAAACAAAGACATTTTTGTAATAGCGTTATAGAAAAGTATACAGGACTACAGGACATTATTCTGTTTAGAGCATTCAAACAGTTAATATGTATTGTTCACGGTCGTTCTTTTATTAAAAGCAAATAATACATTTTACTAGTTTTTGTTTGATTTTCTAACAGAGCAGCCGGTAGGATAGTAATCTAGTTTCCAGTGTAGTAGGATAGTAATCTAGTGATTCGGGTATCCGGAATCCGGACGTATCCGAATACATTGAAAAAAAATTCGTTTATGAGACTCACCACTTCGGATAAAAGACTCGGTTTATGAAAAATACATAATTGAAATGATGGAATGTAACAAAAAACAAACAAAAATAAAAAATTCTTTAAACCATCTTAAACTTTGAACTGATTATGTATGTTTGTACGTACATACATAGTATGTGTTTGAATAGTTACCTTTTTTTTATAAGTAAATAATACGCTATTTGTTGTATTATATCTATTCACAGGTAAAATAAAGTTTGTGTATTACATACATACATTCTAAAATCTTGTTTTTCCCCCTTCGCTTATAAGATTCATCCACTTACATATAAGACTCACTTTTTGCTGGTCCCAAGTGAGTCTTATAAGCGGCGTCCACTGTACATATAATTAGTAGCAATATCATTTACATACATACATCGTTGAAATTTCTTTAAAATTACATATTAAATAAATCAGTTTATTCGATGTTTACAGTGACTATTTGATACCCTAACAAATACAAATAATACAAATATAAAATATAAACAGTTTAAAGTGCCAGATAAAAATATTTGTGTACCTTATCTCAATGAAGTAATAAAATAACCTTGTCGGAAAATATAAAACTCCACTCAATCAATTGATAGATCGATACAGTTGCTACAGTTCTACTGAGCATGCTTTTAGGTGTTATTGTATGATAAGTACTATATTTATGATTTGGGGTCAAAGATTGTAACCCAGGAGCACGATAAATACGTTCAATTGTAAAGTTAGTGTACGTAGATATATATAGTGTGTCCCATTATTAAAGGGCCATAGCGAAACTACAGTTTCATTAGGTAAAAATATTACGATTTAACTAAACTGACCTTAGCCCAGAAGTTATTGGTAACCAAGATACAGGGTGTCAGTTATAATTTTATTTTCGATTTCCATAAATAACTTCTTTAAACATTTTTTTAAAAAATTCGGTGATTGTGGGTTTCTTGGGGAGAAGAATTTTAATTTGTTAATCATTTTGGTGTAAATTGTAGAGGGCGCTATCCGCAGCATTCTGAGAATATAAAGTAATGAAGGTTTTTTTGTGGTTCAGAATATTTATGTTTTTATTAAAAACATCGATTTTTTCGCCATTTATAGGGAGAAATACCGTTTTAATGATGCACGCGTTTGAATTGTTCAGTGTATCAACATATTTAAATCATTATTGTGAGATTTACAATTAATCACATTGTTGAACATGAGCAGAGCTGGATTGAACATGAGTAGCTAATTAAGGCCGCTCTACAGTTCGCAATTTTTATTGCCGGCAAGAAAAATTGCAGCAATTTTTATTGCGCGCACGCGTATTTGTGTTTATTTGTTAAGAAATTGTCCAAACAGACATAAATACGCGTACGCGCAAGAAAAATTGCTGTAATTTTTCTTGCCGACAATAAAAATTACGAACTGTAAAGCGGCCTTTATTCTATCTAAAAATAAGTCAATTGACTCAAACATACTTCAGTAAAATGTTTTTCGTTTCCGAAATACGCTGTGTGTAAAGCTGTAAATTGAACTTATTATTATTTAGTATTATTATTACTTAATTATTACTTTACCAAATGTGGTGAGATATTTGATTATCATAAGAGACACCTAATTGTAGAAAAATTTGTACGTAACACCTTTATCAATCCTAAATTTTAGGCGGCTGTCAAAACATTAACTTTGATTTTACGTAGGCCAACTGTAGGAAACCCATAGAGTGGATTATTTTCGAGATGCAATTGCACTTAATGGTTAACACATTTTATTTCAAATTCTTATTGATTTTTTTGAATTGAGATCTTATTACAATTTATCTAATATACTATACAACTAGTTTAATCTAACTCGACTAATTATGTTTTTCTACTCTGGTGTTTTTTTTTTTTTTTTTTTTTTTTTGTAAAAAAAACTGTTGTTAAACTGAGCATTTTAAACGCAAATAGGTATCTCTAAAACGGTCATTCGGAGCGACATTTAAATAGTATGCATACCTTTCCAGCCAATAAATCATGGAAAAAGCGATATTTTCAATAAAAACGTAAATGTACTAAGGCGAAAAAACTTAGACCATTATTTATGTAATCGGAATGCTGCAGACAGTGCCCTTTAAAATTTACATCAAAATGATTGATAAATTAAAAAATCTTCAAAAAATCCCCAGTCACCAAATTTAGTGAAAATAGTTATCCAATGTGTCAAGTCATTAACCATACAAGTAGGCATAGTTCCAAATGTGTTAAAAAAATGGTTTCAAATAAAATATCTGATATTAATTTTAAATTGTAAATTGTACATTGTCCATTCTAGACATATCAAAACTGTTTAAAGTCTAGTATATCTCATGGATATACCTACATTATAATATACGAGGGGGTACCCAAAAATAACCAGAACAGCATTGCCGTGGGCGGAGCTCCTTTAGTACGCATTTCTGCCGCTAGGCGTATATAGCGCAACTCTGTTGTCGACCTGACTTGTTTTGTTCATCTGCTGTTGTGTTCATCTGTTTTGTTCTTGTTTCGTTTTTTATGATGGCAAGTTGAAGTAAACAACGTGCAGTTGTGAAATTTTGTTTTCTACTCTGTTAAAATGCTGCTGAAACTGTTGAAAACAGCTTACAAAGATGACGCTATGGGAAGTGTACGAGTGGTTTGCTCGGTTTAAAAATGGCGACATGTCGATTGATGACAAACCTCGTTCTGGACGTCCATCAACTGCCCGAAACGACGAAAATGTTGAAAAAATTCGAGAGCTTGTGCTCACAGACCGTCGACAGACAATTGATCAACTGTCAGAAATTAGTGGATTATCTTGGAGCTCGGTTTAGCGAATTTTAACCGAATATTTGGGAATGAAAAGGGTTGCTGCCAAGTTTGTTCCCCGGGCTCTGACTGACAATTAAAAAGAATGTCGAGTTGAAACATGTCGTGCTTTGAAACAATAGCTTGAAACTGATCCAGATTTTCTGTCAAAGGTCATTATTATAAAAGGGACATGAAAGGACACCGATTTGACAACATTGAAGAGGTCAAGAAAAAAACCAGAGAGGAGCTGTCAGCCATTATAAAGATGACTACAAAAAATGTTTCGAACAGTGGAAGCACCGGTGGGACAAATGTATTAGTTGTAATGGAGAGTATGTTGAAGGGGATAAGGTTGTTTTGTAAAAAAATTGAAAATATATAGCTTTTAAAAAATAATTCCGGTTATTTTTGGGTACCCCTTCGTATGTATTATTCAATACCTACTGTCGCGACAGTGGGGCCAACCATCAATTTAAGCGGACAAAATTTATATCTTTTTAAACGGCATTGATTCCGGTATTTTAAGAGGTGTCTAATATATTATATTTTAGACATTTTCACAGTACAAATATTTTAATATTTAAGGGTTACCATATAAACCCTTAGCTATTAAAATATATGTTTGGAAAGTTAAGTTCTGACAAAGTATTTGAAACACAGAAATATTAAAATGAGGCAAAAATGAAAACATAACTATTAATTCTAGCAGTATTTAATACATATCACATCTTAGCTTGCTTACCTCTCTAGTCCATGCATTGGTTTCTAAATTTATTCGTATTATTATTATAAGTTATTATAAATTATGGGTCTCGTATTTCTATTTGGTTACTTCCAGTACACATACGAGAAGACAAACAGTGGACGTTGTGGTCACAGTCTAATGTCGATTGTATGCAATTACGATTGTAAGTTCTGCTGAATTCCTAGTTAGTGAGTATTAATTATATGAGCTGCCTACTATTATTTGTTTATGTCATGCAATTTATATATACGAATGAAAAATAATGTTCTCATATTGTTCATGTCAAAGTACAAGGACCAATGCAATGCAAGCGAATCTGACCATGTACATTTACGAGTATTATACATGTATACCTACACTAATTATCCAGGACATGAAATGGTCATTTTGCGTATTCTAATCTGATATTGTGAAGAATACCAACAGTGTAAAATTAATATTAACTGAAAAAAAAACTAAAGGTAAATGAACTTGGAATGGGGATAGATATAGTAATCATAAGGGTTCGGAAATGTGTGCTACGACACAGGGCTCGGCACTATAAAACTCTATTGAAAGTATATCCGTCATTATATATTTATAACGAAAGTATAAACCGTGTTTTTAAGCGCTTTGTAAATTATATACGCGTGTATTTCTTGTCCCTGCATACGTACGCCACTAACCGATCCTGCCAAGGCGTTAAGACCTGCGTGTGCGCAGTATTACGCCATCCCGATGCGGGAGGGCAGGATATTCTAAAGCAGTTTAAGGGGACCGCCTACATTAGGAGGTCAAAATCAAGCACTTTTTCGTGAATTTTTTACAAAGAAACTACACAATGGATTGTTTTGAAATTTTTACTGTTTATTATGTAGATCAAAAGGTTTACAAAAATTTTTTTTTATTAAATTTCATATGTTTAAATACAAGTTATTAATAATTGAATGCCGATGCCTTTGAAAATTCCTTCTCCACGGCGTGCAGGATAGCATCCCATAGAATCATCTGACTCATAAAAATAAATTTTTTTTGTAAAGCCTATGAGTATAGCTTCTATTTGAACTAAAAAAAAATCAAGATTTTATTAAAATAAATAAAAAAAGTTGTTGTTTTTTTAAAAAATTGATTTTTTTGTGGAAAATTTTGTGTGTTTTTGTTAATAACTTTTTTTTTGGCAATAATTTTTAGTGATTTTTTTAGTTCAAATAGAAGGTAATTAAATAAGCTTTAATTAAAAAAAAAACAAAGTCGATCCGTCCAGTAGTTTTTGAGTTATCGTGCACGCCAATTTGAAAAACATAGTTTCGAGAAAAACGCGTTTAATGTTTTCGTAGGTACATGAAAAATAGTCGATAAATTTTTTTTTTTTGTTTATTTACCTTAACTTTTTGGTCAACCTGCTGTCCCTGCTCTATAAGAAAGTTCCTCTTCTTCTTCAAACAGTTAATTCCTTTGCAATTGTTTCGGCTTGATTCGTCTTGATTCGGCTTCGTTTTACCGACGCTTCGGAGCACATGCACTATACATATTATATTTCGACTGTTTAAAGTTCGAATTCGGACTTGAAACTTTGGGAGCATATTCTACAGATGATATACTTTCAATTTAAGCAAAAAAAACAAATCGATTTTTTTTGACCCTCTAATGTAGGCGGTCCCCTTAACACGAGAGACGGCAAACATGATTCAACACGCGAGACGGCAACTTCATAAAATAATATATAATTCATAAAGTAACTGAGACAGTAATTAGCAGAAAAGTGATAGTAGTGGGAACATATAAAAAATATTGCGGTTCTTTCTCCTAATATCAACTTACTAACTTCCATGCACGCACACATGCAAGGCATGTTTGCATCAACATTAAACGATTCAAATTCATTTAAATTAGACTTCAAAAGTAGAGAGAAAAGAGGTCAACTGTTATATTTTTTTAAGTATTACAAAAATTATGCATAGTATAGAAATAACTTGTTACCTTTCGTTGCACATCATATTCAGTAAAAAAATAGTAGGGTAAATGCCATAAAATACTCGTAACGTCACTCGTTATGTCAATTAGATGACAAATTAACCTACAATATGTACGTATACTTATTTGCATTCTGTAGTCTTCTAAAGCAAGAGAGGTTCAAGTGAACCCACCCAGCAAGGGAAATGTAAGTTTAAGGGGGAAAACCCTTTGGACGCCGCTTTTTTTTGTAACAAAATGGCGGCTTTACAGGGTATTCCTTCAGGTGTCTTTGGCGTGACATCGAAAAGTGCTGCATTTGTTTTTGCAATTTCTCTATTAATTGGAAACCAACAAACATTTTTTTTCAGTTCAGCTGACATGTGCAGGGGAAGGATAAACCTATATGATTATAAAAAATTATAAAATTAGAAATTAAGTAGGCTGTTTAATTAAATGTTCAAAATTTCGACTATTTTTTTCGACAATTTTTATCACAAAAAAAGTAATGTAATTAATCTTTGCAACTTAACCCGTTTACGCCCAAGTGCACTGTCAACAGACATGAACTTAGAGGCTCATATTACTGATAGAAAAAATAAAGAAAAAATAACTAAAACTATGTATTCCTATGTTTTCGAGGTCGCTCTTCCGAATGGAATCGTTAGAATTTGCAAAAAAATTTGATGAAACCTTCAATTTTTAACAAATTATTAAAAAATGCGATTTTTTCAAGATCCTTCTTTTTAAATCGCAATTTCAGCTGTTATCGTCCTTTATACCACTCAAAAACAAATAGAAACGTGCTCTCGAGACGTGTACTTGAAGGAAACGCAATGAGAACAATTTAATTTTCTCATTTTTGAGGTTAGAATAATTAGATATAGCAAAATTCAAAGGGTGATATTTCTCGTTTTTTACCAGTTGGGGGATCATTGACGCAAAAAGAAGAATTTTGAAAAATCATTAGTGCCGTGGGGGTTTTTGGGGTCGCTGATCAAGATCCTGATGTCAGAATTTCAAAATTCAAGATGGCGGATCCAATATGGCCACCATCCCGAATCAAATTTCAAATTTTTCGATTCAAACTTTGTAAACCAGGGGTTTTCGGGGTCGATAATCACGATGCCGATGTCAGAATTTCAAAATTCAGAATTTCGAAATTTCCTTCAAATTGGTCGCCTTGTCATATCTACCATCCTGAACTTTGAAATCCTGGCATCGGGATCGTGATTAGCGACTCCGAAAACCCCTGGTTTACAAAGTTTGAGGCAAAATAATCGAAAAATATGAAATTTGATTCGGGATGGTGGCCATATTGGATCCGCCATCTTGAATTTTGAAATTCTGACATTAGAATCGTGATCAGCGACCCCAAAAACCCCCAAAGCACTAATAATTCTTCAAAATTATTCTTTTGCGTCAATGATCTCGCAACTGGTAAAAAACCAGAAATATCACCCTTTGAATTTTGCCATATCTAGTTATTCTAACCTCAAAAATGAGAAAATTAAATTGTTCTCATTGCGTTTCCTTCAAGTACACGTCTCGAGTACATGTTTATATTTGTTTTTGAGTGGTATAAAGGACGATAACATAGCTAAAATTGCGATTTAAAAAAAAGGATCTTGAAAAAAATCACGTTTTTTAATAGTTTTTTGTTAAAAATTGTCAATTTTTTTACAAATATTAACGATTCCATTCGAAAGAGCGATCTCGAAAACGTAGGAATACATAGTTGCAGTTATTTTTTGCTTTATTTTTTCTATCAGTAATATGAGCTTCTAAGTTCATGTCTCTTGACAGTGCACTTGAGCGTTAAAGGGTTAAAGTTGTAAAGATGTACCTAAATTAGGTACATCCTTCTGATAATAATATAGACAAAAATTTCTCTAAATTTTAGCCCAAATGAATCAATAACTTTTTGAGTTACAGCACGAGCAGTTTTTGAAAATACAGTTCCGAGATAATTGCGTTCAAAGTTCCAATACATTAAAACTATTTATTAGTTTTAGTAACTTACCGATCAATCAGCGATTCCAGGTGCATATAATAAACTTTCAGCCTCATTGAAGAGCTTGTTTTCTTCACAAAAGGTATTATGAAAGAAATGTTACTTACCTCAAGCGCTCCGGCTACCTGACTCGCAAGTTTACGGTATGTGGTATGAGGTAGAATCCCTGCGCTCTCGAATATGTGTGATAAATATTAAATATTTACTGAGGATATTTAATAAAAATCGATTTCTTGAAAATTGTAAAGGGTTTTCCCCCCTTAAAACAGCTTCTCCATGATACTCGTTCAGTCATCATTCGTGCTTTGCAAATCGCCAGGAGCAGCCATCGAGTGACAGGTTGCTCCAGGTAGTTAATTGGTAATAAAGATATACCTATGCAGTCTTACTATAACAATGACGCTAATTGATAATCAATCAAGACTTTAATTAAGTCTTGATTGGTGTATTATCCTTTTAATTGATATATTTTATGTTTAATAATAAAGATAATATTGAAAATTAATAAAATTGGTGTAAACCAACTTTATTACTATCACCCGTACTACTTTCCTAAGCTGTGGCGGTGTCGATATACAGTTCAATACCGGTATAGGGTTACAATACCTATATTGATGTGTCTTGTATTTGCCAACAAATTGGTGTAAATTAACTTTATCACTATCACCCGTGCCACGTTTCTAAGCTGTGGCGGTGTCGATATATCTACAGTTTGATACCTGTATAGGGTTACAATACCTACATGGTGTTAGGTCGAGGAAACCTTATAAGAATCGGAAATAATACGGGCGTTGTAACTAAGAGTTGTAGTAAAAGTGTAGAACCTCCATGTGGCTGTGTTCCATAACATTATCCCGGGAAAGGCTATTTTCAAATTAGGGTGAGAGAAAACAACATGGAAATAGAAGAAAGGAACGTGAGGACGTGTCTCATATGGCAGAAAATAAGTTTCGGTTTCGGGCACGTCTTCAACGATCTATGTGCTGCCATGTGGTTTTCTTATACGCTGTTCTACTTGCAAGTGGTACTGATGATGGAAGCCAGCACTGCTGGAATTCTCTTAATGACTGGTAAGTATTTTTTAGAGCTGCCGATTTCAGTGATTTTTTTGTACGAAGGAGCTCACAATGTTCGCATATAGAGGAAAGGCGCCTAATTTCGGATACTTTTTTATTTTTGCATATTTTTCAAAAAGGCATCTTTATTTTATTTCGGTAACTTGGCTGGTACAATTAAATATTCCTATAGGGCATAGTACAAATAAATATACATATTGCAAAATAAAGTCTATTTTAATAATGTACTATATTAATGGACAAAAAAACAAAAGGTTGCATTTTTGATGCTTTAAAAATGGTCGCCTAATTTCGGATACAAAATATAATATAAAACGTCTTGTTCACAAGACTAAATAAAATGTTAGTTAATTTGTTATTCCAGAAACATTTTGTAAATGTATTCTTTTTTCTTATCGCTGTTAGTGCTAACAGCAAGAAATTTTTATGGAGAAAGTAAATCAATTGGCGAAAACCCCATCCTTCTAAGTTTTCTTCATGAAAAGATATTTACAATCAAAATGGGTCAGAATTTTCTGGGACGTCGAAAACACGACATTTTTAAAAATCAAATTAGTAATCCATTTTGAAAGTAAAGTGTAACAATCTATACATTTGAAGGAAAGTGGAAGATTGCAGTTTTTATTTGAGGTAAACAGATATAGGGTGTTGCATTTAAAATAGTAGGGAATTTTAACGTTGAATTTGATCATATCTCAAAAACACCCTGAAGGATAAATGTAACAAGTATTTAACAATACGAAAAAAACTTTTTGAAGTACTAAATTGACTGGCGAAAACCGCAGCCTTTTAAGTTCGTTCTGTCAAAATATATTTACGATCAAAATTGGTCAGAAATCTCTGGGACATCGGCTAATTTATTTCTTTTATAGTAAAAAGCCTTTTAGTAACATTTTTATCAGAAGTGTAGGGGAAAAACGGGTAATGGGAGTCACTTAAGCGAGAATTCAAATAAAATCTAGTTTCAAAATAAAATCTTTATTGCGACCGCCTAATAACAAAATCGTCTTATTCAGCTACCAATTGAAATCAGTTTCAATCATTTTGGCAATCAATTTTGGAAATTATGACAGTTTAAAAAAATACAGATTTGACCCCCATTACACCGAAGTGAGGGCAATGGTGGTCACCATGTGGGTAATCAGAATCAAACAAAATTTAACACATGTCGCAGATAGTTATAACCTTTGGCCGAGTGCCACCTAGGTACAGTCCGCGTGCGCCCACAGCCCACATGAAGTACATCTGTACCACATCGTTGTTTCTTCCGAATTCGCTGCATTATGTTTCCTGCGTCTTCTGCGACACCATCCTCATCATCCTGGCATAACTTTCATTTTTCCTTCGCCTTGAAATTTTCTAAATTTCTTATTTTCATTTTCCACCAGGTCTTCTTTGATTGTCTTTGATTGTCTTGTATTGAAGACAGATGCTTTCTCTAGCAACTTAATGAAAGTTTTAATTGTAGACACTTTTTCTAACGTCTCTGTGATTTAAGTTGATACTATATCTGGATCAGCAAATGGTAGGTCTAATTGTTTTGATGTGCCAGATGGGTCTACTTGCCTCTGTGCTAGGAAATGAACTTATATTATACTGCACTAGTAGCAGCAGTTGAAATAGATTCATCACAATCTTGAACTGTAATAGACTCAGATTAAAGAATTTCAACTGAAACAAATGCTTCGTCTGATAATACTTCGGGATTCAGTGGAAAAATACCAGTTGCTCTAAATCCATATTCTACCTTGCCTGACCTGACTCTGAATAAACCTGACTCTCATTGCCCCCAACTACACTAATGTGAAAAAAGTCACAAATTAAAAAAAAAATGAAATTATTATCGCGATCTAAGCTGCGTATCACTATGTTGAATGCCAGTCTAAGTACACATAAAATACTTATATATAAGTAAGGGAGAGTGGGGGAAAGGTGCGCACTTAAGCAAGAGTTGGATTTGTGGTGAAACTATAATAGCTAAAATGTTTTTAGAAACTTTATAATAAGCACTATTTATTTTACTTTCAACATATCGAATGACATTTGGAAAAATTCAAAGCATAGTAGCGTGTTATTGTAAAAACTACAGAAGTGCACTTGCGCACGATTTCCCATCCCGGCGGGTAATGATGCGCATGGGATGGGGAATGATGCGCATTAAAACTAGATGTAAAAATAATAAAACATTTACTAGTTATTGATTTCTAATTTATTTTATTTACAACAAAAATCACATTTGTAATTGTCTGGGGTGTCTACGCCTGTGCATAGTGCATGGTTCCACGATGAACAAAGAACACATCGATACCATAATTCTCTGTCTTTACCAAGTTCTCCACAAATACAGCAAATCTCAAATCTCAAATCTACAGTCAAATCCAAAGGTTGAAGATTGTCAGAAGTATGTGGTGGCAGTGATACCATGTGGATATGCTTTTCTTTACAGAAATTGTATGCTCGAATAGAAATATAGACTTGCATGATTGTCCAGCACCAACAGAATCGGATTAGTGTCTGTAGGTTTAACATGCTGTTCAAAATGTTTGAGCCATTCAACAAAAAGCTCAGAATTGATCCAACCATTTTTCGAACATCTAAAAGAAGTACCTATAGGCCCATTTTTTTTAAGCGTAGCTGCCATTCTTTTTCTCGGGTATATAAGCATAGGAGGGACATAATTTCCACTGGCACTTACGCAGAAAACACCGGTTATAGTCCTCCCTCGTTCTCCAGAAATCGCCGTTCCTACTTTTTTAGCTCCTTTTGGACCGTAAACTTTTGGACACTTGGTCTGAACTGTAATACCAGTTTCATCTACATTGAATATCCTGTTTGCTTTAAACTTATTTTTTTCCATTAGCGTTCGAAGGTTAGAATAAAAAGTTTGTACAGCCTCTTTATTAAATGTGGCGATTCTGTTTAAACTGGTTCCTTCAGGTTGTCTAAGTGTAATATCTGGGGTTCTTTTTAGAAATCCATAGAGCCAGTCTTTTCCGGCTAATCCCTTTTCACGGTTAAAGTTGTGCCTGATATTGTTCGCCTCAGCATATCTGAATACTAATCTTCTGAGCCCCTTAGATGTCAATCCAAAAAACAGTTTTGCCAGTATTAAAATATATTCCCGTAATTCGTTTTCTGTTTCTTTTGTAAACACAGGTTGACGGCCTAAACGAGGTGACTGATGCAGATCTTTTGGTCGACTTTTGTATTTCCTTAAATTTGACTAGGGAATGTTAAATGTTCTCTCGCCGCCTCCCTAATTTTTTTACCATCGTTTTTAATTGCACGTATCGCATTTTGTAGGTCTTCGGCCGAATATGACAGTATCCCTGTTTTTCTACTGTAGTTTCGTGGCATCTATTAAAAAAATATATAACGTATTTCACATTTAATTCTACGTGGGTGAATCGTGCGCACTTGTGCGCACAATTACTCCTATGTAGTTTTTGTTAAATTTTGCGTCATAGAAAAAAAATAGTCATTAATTTTTAATACAATCCTCTCAGAACGCTAACTAAAATACTAAGCTTTAAGAATATTACTTGCACAAAGTGACTTGTACTATAATAGTAAAAAAACTAATAAAAATTGTGTACTTACCGCCTTATTTTCTGCAGCCGTAAATTAACAAAATTTAGTAACAAAACAGGCATACGGCTCTTACGTATATCACGTATAAACTGCCTGTTTAGGGTCTCTGCATCGGGCGCGGAATTCGAAAATATTTTGCTGCGTATGATTACCCGCCGCGCACCATTCCCCCCACTCTCCCTTATACTATGAAATTCGACATTTACCGTTTGTTTCATTTCGTTGCAAATGTACATTGGTGAGGCGCAAAAACAAAACATTGCTTTCATTCTGTAACGAGCGGCGGTTTCTAACACACGTCATTCGCAATAGTGATAGGGGTCACAGAGCGGGGCAGCGAGGTCGTTTGCGCTACTCTCAGATATGAAGTATTGTAGATTTGGGGGTGGCCACCATTGCTCGATGACTCCCATTACCCGCTCTTCCCCTACCATTTTGAAAATATCCACGATTGACTACATCTAACCTTAAAATAACGTTTTATATCGCATAAAAATGCAATATAAGTCTATACAGACATACATATACATATCAGAATGTAACATTTTTCACATACAACTTAATTTAGATCAATATTCAAAGCTCAAGTCTATAAGTCTCTCTCTATAATTTTTAGGACAAATTGTAGACGCATTAGCCACGCCACTGGTGGGTTGGGCCCTTGACTACATAGGCCACAGAAGATTATGGCATTTTGGGGGTGGGTAATTTATGTTTATCACACAACTTAACTATCAGCCTTATCTTGTATCTGTTATTTTTTTTTAGGTACAATCGCAGTTGCCATCGGGTTTTCTTTAATGTTTTCGTTGAAAACTACCGCTTTCAGCACTTCGGTACTTACGCGCCACGCGTTAGTGATATCGCTGTTCCAGATAGGCTGGGCAGTTGTTCAAATCTCCCATCTGTCGCTCATTCCGGAAATATCCAGAAACCACAGCCACAGTTCAGACCTGACTGCCATAAGGTTGGTCACAATGCAACAGTTCCAAACCGTTTTAATTTGACCGTTAAAATAAAATTAGCATAAAACCTGTCATTCATAATAAGTAATTTCATAATTCACAAAAAACAAGCGTCTAACAGATTGCTCGATTTTTTTGAAATTTTGAAGTTTATTATCATATTATTCCATCTAATTTTTAGGTATACAGCCTATGTGTGTTGCAGTGTGACCGTATACCTAATAACACTGATCATCCTAAGCAATGATGATGAATCTGTCATAATAGGGCCTGATGATTTCTACAAATTTAAGGTGATATTGTGATTTTTTTTTCAGTTATGAAATATATTAATACTTAGCCTAGAGATTTAAGTATCTTAAAAAACGTAAATTTTTAGGAAATTGCGTTGATTATAACATTCGTAGGACTACTAGCCTCCATGCTATTCTACTGTGGTCTGTTAGGTACCTATGAAAGCGAATATGAGGAGATAAGGGAGGCAGAACTAGAAGATGTTAACAATCTTAATACCACGAATAGCGACCAACATTTTTTGAGGTCATTAATTATATACTGTGTTGCCTTAATGTAAGTAGTTATCATCATCATTAAGAAATCACTGTAGCGTTTGTACATTTTACACACTTCACTATATATTTTGTAGACATTTGAATGACTTTTTTAGGTACATGTCATCAAGGCTCTTCACCATCCTCAATCTGATTTACATACCTCTCTATATAGACGAGCGCGGTTCCTTAGAAATCGCAGAACATGAAAAAATGCGCCAAACCATAGCCAGTGTACCTTTGGCGTCTTACTTGGCTTCCTTCTTGACATCGATCTTTTTGAAATTTCGAATAAAAATATGCAGTGACAAGGTACGTTTTAAGAAACCTCAGTAGTTCATACAGAATGCGTCCCTTGGTGTTAACAGATAGTGAGTAGGTGTGGTTATCGTTAGCGATCTTGTTGGATAGTGGTTTCTGCGATGTAATGTCGGTCACGCCCACATTTTCAAGAGTGGGCGTCACAGAAGCCATTATCCAATAAGATTATAACAATATAACTATAACCATACCAGCTCATGGTATGGTTATATGGTAGTTTCACTTGGTATAGTCCTTTTAAAGTGAATGTGAAGAGATATATTTTTAATTCCTTTGATCGCTAACGGCGCCCAATGGCGTGCATATATCTTTTATAAATTCGAAAATTGTGAAATAATTTTTTTCATTCAAATCAATATAGGAAATTAAAATTAGCCTGTATATAAAACTCATAATATTTGTAATATAATTTTCTGTAAATAATGCTCATTTAGCCAGATAATCTGAAAAAATTGTCTGTTTTAATAAACCTAGCTGAAATCAAACCAACAAACACTTCACACTGGCGGAAACAAGAGGGAATTACTAATGTCGTAAATTATTTTAATGACACAGTGGACCGCATGAATAGCTAACCAACGTATTCGATGCAATGCAAAATACTCTAATTGGGTATTACAGTGGTAGTTTGTTGGTCGTTGTTAGCTGTTGGGTCGCTGTTGCCGGCTCTTCAAAATTTTCTTAAGTATAGTAATATACATAAAGTCGTTTTAATTAATTATTTTTTCCAGCAATTTTAAACGCCTTATTTTAATGCTAACTAATAAATTTATATCTATGTATTTTTTTTTAAATATTTCCAAACTAGCTTTCTAAGAACGTCACGAACTAACAGTTTACTGAAGTATGAATATAACATTTGTATAGTGAGCTTAGCAATTTTAGAAAATATATCTGACAACCTTGCTTTTTTTCATGTCTTCACATTCACATTAGAAATACTATAATTTGACTGGTACTGGTGATATCAACAGACACAGTCTGTAGAAACAAATTCTTATTTCTCTTAAAATAACATTTAAAGAAGGCAGAACCCCATAAGTGCATATATAATGTTAGCTTCATCTGTGATAATTCAACTCTTCTTCAACTAACTTCATCTTCAACTAACAATTCTTTTTAATCAAATCAATATCCCTATAGTACAGCATATGAATCACATTAGACTAACATATGACTCCCACCAATATTTTTCTCTTATGACCTCGCATTTAACAATTAAACGCAATCTCTTTTGGTTATTGACGGAATTTGAAATAGTAAGTACCTACGTTCTGTGAAATTATGTTTCAGATTACATATTTGACGGGTTCCTTGATTGGTATATCAGCCTCGGTATGGATAGGAGTAGGCGTGTCCCTCACCTCTGATAAACATCTTTACATAATTGCAGTTTTAATAGGTTAGATTCAAAACATAAACTTAGTTCAAACTTAGTTGAACAGAAAACTTAGCGTAGTGTCTAACGTTAGATCTTTGTGTTTAGGGATTAGTGGATCATCGACTATGGTAGCCAGTTTGTGTTTCACAGCCAACTTCGTGAAAACCAATGGTTATGGTGGTGGGCGTGTCTACAGTATGGTCACATTCACGGATAAATTAGTTTCTGGGTGTGTGGTACTGGTGGTTCAAAATTTGTAAGTTATGTCGGATATTATTAGATGTATACATACGGATGGCTTCTCTTTGTGTTAACAAATTGTAAAATTCGACGGACCAGTTGTCACGGAAATTCTCTCCAAAGTGTGCGTGGCTGACATTATGTCACAGAAATCACTATCCAATAAGATTATCTCCGACCATAAACACACCTATTCACTGTTTTATCTGTTAACATCAAGGGACGCAGTCTGTACACATACATATATATATATCTAAATTCTTGTAGGCAATGTACGCCAAAAACGTTGTGTCCTTATTATTACGAGAATGTTCTGTCGTACATATGTGGTTTAGTATCTGTGACTGGACTAGCATCTTTAGTTTTAATGGAAATTAGGATAAGGAAGAACACACACCAACATGTTTCTGCAGTGTGCTAAATAGGTAGGTAAATATCATGGGATCGATTGAGACATTTTTTTTTGTGAAAAATACTGAATATTTGGTGATTAGTGTGATTACTAGGGTTCGGAAAGTTTGCTGTCACGCGTGTTAAACTGCGTTAAACTATCCTGCTCTCTCGTGCCTGGATGGCGTACTACTGCGCATACGCGGGTTCTAGAGCGTTATCGGGAAGGGTCAATGCCGTATATAGCACGGGCGAGAAATACACGCGTATATAATTTACAAGGCGCTTAAAAAAATACAGTTTATACTTTCATTATCATAGAGTTTTATAGTGCTGAGCCCTGCGTTGCAGCACACATTTCCTGACCCTAGTGATTACACTGAGCTTATGTATTGTATAGATTTTTGTATATTCACAATATTGAAAACATTAATAGTATGTTTGTATGTACCTACCTAATGTGGCTAATAACTAAATAACTAAACAAGGATCTTGTTTGTTTCTGACTTGAGTAAGATTAATTATCACTTCATTAAAAGTATAAAAGTTTTATTCCATTACTTTACAAAACATGAAATAATACGTAAACAACAATTAATTTTCCTAAAATTTCGAAACTCGATAAAATATGTATACATTTTATATTACAGTGTTGCTCTCCGAATATTTTGAGCAAATAATAACTATATAATTTATCTATACAATAAATTGCCACAAAATCGCCATCTTTTGTTGAAAGTATAGCAATAAAAATTCATAAATCAAAATGACGTTTTGTTTTAAACCTTATACATAAATTAGTTTTGAGTTTTTTAAACATATAAATAAAAAGCTTTTTTTTTTCTATCATCCATCAATTTTGAAAAAAAGACGTATTTAAAAATACCTTACAACGGTTTCGGAAATAGGTACAGCGTCAGGCTCTGCTGAAACATTTCTTACGATTTAATGTAGAAAACATTCGTCATATTTATGCATGTAACTTTATGCATAAAATGTGGCTTGGTTCTTATTAGCAATAAATAGTTTCCAACTTGCGGGTTAAAAACAGAAACAGCGTTGATCGCACGAGCTCACCCGACCCCCAACCTGTTTCGCCAGCACGCTTACAGAATTGTTTTGCATTTTTCAGTCTTCTTTCAGCGATATATTTTAATGCATTTTCTTGGCACATAGTGGTTGGTAAGGACCTGGACTCCTCTTTTTAGCCAGCGATTTAGAAGCTCTACTTGTTACATTTCTTACGATACAAAAAGCCTTATTCCCAAGCAATTCAATCCTTCGAACCTGCGCTATTTTTAAGATACAACCGGTTTAAATCCACAGCATTCATTCATCTACTAAAAAACTCATTTGACAATCCTTGCAATCGACATCACTGGATACACTAAAATAACCCGATCTGATCTCGCTAAAACCCATTCGTAACCATCTTCGACGGTTAGTCCCTCTTCGTGCGCATGGGATTCCTATAGGTGGTGACGGGGTCCTTGTATATGGGGGTTCAGTTCGTTCAGGTTCTTCCTCTCGTCCTCGAACTTCTTGTACTCGGCCTGTTCCAGCCTGAAGATCCTGTACTTCATGCATATTATGGCCAGGAGGCCCCCGATGACTATGGCGGCGAAGATGGCCGCCCCCATCGTCAGCGCCCTGAAGCCGGCCGTCATGTAGCACGTGGTGGTCATGATGAGGTGGATGGCGTCGTCTTGTCCCGGATTGTAGCAGAAGTAGATGCTGCAAAGAGTGTTGCCCACGTAGGTCATTGTCTCGCAAGTGGTGTTACCTGGAATCAAGAAGTGGGAAAGTGGAAGAGTAGAGTAGTCTAGACCACGGATTCCGGTGAGCCGCAACAGAGACGGACTCAGGTCACTATTATTATAAAGCGATATTTCACAGAAAATACAACATAATACAATAATGAATACTCTAATAAATATACGAAACGAAAAAATGAGACGTATGAATAAAGAAACTTACCAACACATATCTCAGTCGGTCTCGTTCTCTGACTCGCATGTATTGTAGGAGATCTGTGCCGATAATGACACTGTATCTCTAGGTAAATATTCTGCAGGTAAGTTTTCTGCAGTTAAACCTCGACGACGCCAATTACTTAACTAGTTTAGACAATGAGAAGTTAACGAGCAGTTAACTATTCGTATATATATTGTCACAAGTTATTCGTCATTTTTGTTTTGTTATTTGTCACAAGTAGTGGAATATATAGAAAGTAGTCTTTTGGTAAGATTGGCCATTGAAAGGACTTTCTTATTGAGTGAACACCTGTTTAAAAATATCTAGGTGATACAGTGTCATTATCGACACAGGTCTCCATGTAAGTCAGACAGCAAGATCGACTGTGACATTTCTTGTTTTATATGTTTATTCGAGTATTCATTATCGTATTATGATGTTTTATGTGAACTATCGTTTTATAATAATAGCGACCTGAGTTCGACTCTGTTGCAGCCAGAATCCGGGTTTTAAGGGTTACAGAAGCTTTTTCCGAGTTGTGGAATGGCATTCGTTTATTCAGCTTTTTTAAAATGCAACAAAGACTACTGGAAGGTAAACGTCAGGATTTTAAAGAAAGTAGCAGACATGGTACTCAACAATAAACATTGGCGTATTTTATGTTAATTGTTACTTCCACCCCGGTTTTGGGCTTTATTTTCAAATATAGAAGTAGACCGATATATTACTGAACTGAAGTAGAACGATATATTACTGGTAAAACAGAATACAATTCAACTTGCAACAAGTTTTTTATCTATATCCCATTGTTTGCGAATTATTTGCAAAAAAAATAGTGTTTTCAGACTTACTTTCTAAATTATTGAAAAGTTTTGAAATCTGAACCCGTCTCGTTGATGAACAATAAAATACATTTTTAAACTTTTCGTTAATTTAACCGGCCTTGTATCTCTTAAGGTTACTCTTACGTATCTTACCCCCCATCACGCGCATCAACGTGTCGAGCTCAGCAAGCATTTTACGGAGCCCAACAAAATTAAGTTTACCGCAAAAAAGGGGGTCAATCAGTGCGGTCTATTTCTTACATTGAAATTACAACATTTGTAAATTTCAGAATATAATATCAATAAATGAGGTCGTAGCGATTTTTTTGAAAAAAAAAATCTCGGCTCCTGTTGGTTGTAGGACATGTTTTTTTAAATTCGTACAATAAATTGTCAACTTCCAAATGGCAATAATGCCATTCCGATTAAATTTCAACGACAAGAAAAAAAACTACATTTTTCGACCCGAAAAAAAGAAGTTCGGTAGATTTTTCGCATATTTTCAATTATTTTGCAATACGCGCAGAATTTGCACAGGAAAGTACAGCTCTTAGAGAACATTTTAAGCACAAGACGTGTCGCGTAACTGCGTTACTGTATGATTTATTGAAACTTGAAAAAGAAATGTAATTTTTTAAAAAAAAAATTATTTTTTTTCAAAAACTATCAAATATTTTATTTGATAATTTATTTTACAATTTTACAAAAATGCTCTTCTTCTACTACTTGCCAAGGACTACATAATCTGAAAGTTTCGTAAAAAAAATATTTTTTTCGTTTTAAAGATAAGATTTCTCAACTATTGTAAAATCTCATAGACGAAATGTGATGAAATAAAAATTCAAATTTCCATCTTTTACAATCTCAAAATTCCGTGAAAATTACAAGTATAAAAAAATAGTATTCATTCGGTGATTATGAAAAAAAATATTTCGCAAATATTTTGCAAGCCGTTTACAAGATCCATTTTTGGAAACTGAGGCAGCCATTTTTGGAAAAAAATTCGCTGAAGTTTTCCTTGAAGATTTGTTGCCATTACAGCCTTCTACTTAAGTCTAGTAACCACCAACTAAATTATGGTGTGGGTCCCATGCCTCCTTAAGAAAATACGAGCATGTCACCACCCTGCGTTCGATAGTAGTTCATTTCAAGTGTTGACTCTAATGGATTCGTTCTCTCAAAATTCATTCACAGCGCAAAACGACACACAATACATGCTGGGGCCTTATCTGTTGAAAAGTGATCTGTATATTTCGAGGTTTTATGAAATGATATGTATTTCGATTGTATGAAACGATTCCGAGTCGGACCTGCTTCTAAAAACCGCAGGTGTTCCGAATCCTATGGTAATATTGTTATTTCAAATTTTAACCCAAACAACTCCATCGACAAACAGGATGCTTGCCATACGCCTGCGCTAGCGATCGGATCGCGATCGGAGTCATTGGAGACCACCTCATGTTTAGGCGGTGGTGAGGTCTACTCAACAAAGAAATCAACATTAACATATCAATTCCTCTTCATTCTGCTATGTACGCATTAGGGTGACGCATACTGTAGAGGTTTTTAAAAAATGCGATTTTTAACCGTCTCTTTGCAATAACTAATAAATTTGTTTATCAATTGACCTCGGGTTGGGCTCAAAATTTTTGTTATAAATAGTTTTACAACTTTTGTCTAAAATATTTTTTTCTAAAATGTTTAGTTTTTTTTTTTAATGAAAAAAACTGTTTTTTTGCGAACTTAGGACATTACATATCTTTGTTTACTGAACTAAATTTTGGCAAAAAAACGAGGTACTTTCGACAATTTGACTGGCCTATAAGGAATCACCCTGTAAGACATATAAAGAAACGTACCACAAACCCGGTTCTTCTCGTCCTCCGTGACCTTCGTAATGAAAACGTTAGTGCCGTCCTTGGTGCCGCTAGTGGTACCGTTGGCGACCGCGTCTTCCACGAGGCCCTTGTAGTCCTCGCACAGCGTGTTGTTCTTCGCGTACACCTCACAATAGGGCCCTGAGAAGCCGCTGTTGCACTGGCACGTGTTGCACACGCAGCTGCCCTGTCCGTTGCACTCGGTCATGGTGTCGAACAGCTTGCAGCGGTCTGTCGACTTCGAGCACGAGCAGTCCATGTCTTGGAAGCCCTCTTCACATTCGCACTTGCCCTCGACGCACTTGCCGTGACCCGGCCCGCCGCAGATGGCGCCCTCGTGCAAGGGGCACTGGTACTCACAGTACTTACCGCTGTACGGGAAATCACACTTGCACTTCCCGCATATGCAGTTGCCGCTGAAATTACAAGAATTTAGAAGTTTGATTTTAACATATTAAAAGTCCTGATAGAAGGAGTTCTTTATCATACATCACTGACGCTACTTTATTGAAAACACACAGTGTCATAAAAACGTCACTAATATGACGTTTTAAAAACGTCCATTTTAATATGTTTAAAAGACGGCACATTTTGTTACACGAAAATGACTTGCGTAAAAATTACTCTCCCTTTTCAGGCTACATACGTGTAAATGTGTATACGTGTGTCTGAGTTATAATCCCCACCCAACTAGAGAGTAGAGATTTCAGTCGTACATGACGTCAAATATCAGGATAGGATCGCACTTCGTATATCAAAAAGCTTAGAAATAATTAACAATATGTTACCTTAGACATCCAAATACACTTGTTTATGAGGCTATATACAACGTCTGATGGACTTTTTAAAACGTTCATTTTAAGATGTTTAAAAGCCGTCGCATTTTGTTACACAAAAATGACTTGCGTGAAAATTGCTCTCTCTTGAAGTACATTTGTACAGTGTGTCCGAGTTATACTATCGGGATAGGATCGCACCTCATGTATCAAGAAGCTTAGAATTAATTAAAAATATGTTACCTCGGATATCTACATACACTTGTTTATGAGGTCGTCTACAACGTCTGCATTATGACTAGAGATCGGCTTGACAGAACCGGTTACCGAACGTGTACAGTAGATTGCACAATTTAGTTCATTCAGAGCCGTGGAGTAGATACGCTACCCGCTATATTTTTATGCGATACTGAAGGAATAGTACGTTTAACATTAAATTATTCTACACCTTACACATTAACACAGTACCAAAATCCGGAAAATCGTTGATACATTTATTTACTTTCTCGGCATGAGGTGCTTTTTACAGTTTGGCACGTCCAGGTATAAAAGGTTTTTCAATAAGGGCGGGTCGATGTTGAAATGGAATAAAATAAGCTGTGTGTGAGGTATTACCGAAATTCTTTTTTTATTTGAAACACCCATGTACGCCATTATGTATGAAATATGACGTTCAAATGTCCGCCGCGTCTTCTCCCGGTGGCACGTATGCGACAGGTCCGATTTTCAATGACTTTGCCGCATAGATCCGGTCTAATTTGAGCGATGGCCTGGGTTATGTTCACTTTGAAGGCATCAGTCGATTGCGGCTTATTGGCATACACCTGCGACTTCAGAAAACCCACAAAAAAAGTCTCGGGGGGGTTAAATCGCATGATATTGGTAGCCAATTCACGTCACCTCCTCGAGAGATAACCATACCCTCAAATCGTTCATGCAGAATGTCCATCGTGGCGTTCGCTGTGTGGCACATAGCGTCGTCCTGCTGAAACCACATGTCGTCCACGTCCATATCGTTCAATTTAGGCTATAAAAATTGGTTTTCATTGATCTGTACCGATTTCTCCGCTGAAAGTGGGGGCCTCTTCAACCCCAATGCCCAGTTCGCGAACAAATCCGGCGTTGACGCCGGCGGACCATTAACTTTAGCACCTGGGCAGTAACTTTTGTGGATGCAAGTCCACTGAGGCGAACCTCGTGTGGATTGGCAGACCAGTCTCTATATGACAATAACATAGCCATAATATAATATCTTGTAGCCATTCATAAAAAAAATGGCTTCATCACTAAAGATGATTTTTCGACCAAAATGGGGGTCCTCTTCTAAACGCTCCGAAGCCGGTTAGCGAACAACCGGCGTTGTCGTCGGCGAATCATTAACTTTGAGCTCCTGGGTCAGTTGGATCTTGTAAGGGTGCAGGCCCAAGTCCCGACGCAAAATTCGCAAAGTTGAAGTCTGCGAAAGATCAAGTTCTTGTGCATGGCGAGGAATTGACTGCCTCAGGTTCTCCTGCACATTTACACGGACAGCGGCGATGTTCTTGGCCGATATGGCGTTCCTTTGACGTACTGTCAACATCGCCTGTCAACATCGGCCCGTCCCTATTGAAAAACACTATATTTAATGTTAAACGTACTATTCCTTCAGTATCGCGTAAAAATATAGCGCGTAGCGTATCTTCTCCACTGTAGACGATTCTGCTTGCCGATCGGTTGGCCGGGCTCTAATAACATATCGATTTTTTTTCAATTTTAAACAAACCCCCCCCCTTTTTTGTGACACCCCCCCCCCAAAAAATCCTCACCCCTTTAAAAAATTTTAAAAACTTTTCCCCCCCCCCCCTTTTTCCAATACTCTTTTTTTTTTTTTTTTTTTTAATTTTTTCCTTTTCCTTTTTCCTTTTTTTTTTATTTTTTTTTTTTTTTTTTTTTTTTAACTTTTTTTTTTTTTTTTTTTGCTTTTTCATTTTTTTTTTTTATTTTTTTTTTTTTTAAAAAAATATTCTTTCCCCTCTTTTTTTTTTTCCTTTTTTTTTTTTTTATTTTTTTCCCCCCCCCCCCCCCCCTTCCCCCCCCCCCCTCCCCCCCCCCCCTTTTTTTTTTTTTTCCCTTTTTTTCCTTTTTTTTTTTTTTTTTTTCCTCCTTTTTTTCTTTTTTTTTCTTCCCCCCCCCCCATAATTTGTTCCCTCCCCCCCCTCTTTTTCCCCCCCTCCCTCTCAAAAAAAACTAAACTATTAACTAATATAGATACAGCGTTATTTAAAAAAATTTTAACAATCTGTTTTCACCTCATAGAAATTACTTCTTACTCCGTACTTGAAATGTACGGTAGAGATCCGCTCTAATCATAACTCAAGGATTTCTTGAGTTATTTGAAAATTTCAAATTTCATTGTAAAATTAATCAACATGTTTCATGTATCATATTTCTAAGATCAGACAAAAATTGTATAAATTAATGTTCTACTTAACACAAAATAATTTGTTTAAAATAATGATGTGGTGTTCGCAGTTATTTTTTATTTTAATCGAACAAAGATTCCGTATGGGAGAGAATGTCCAGAATATTTAATTTTACATGATTTTCGAAAAAATTTATATTTCGAGAAGTGGTTGAGTTATGAGTTTTAAGAATCATAACAAAAAGTATTATTCCTTATTAACTTACTGCCTGTAACAAGTAGAAGATGGAATTCCATCGACGTAGACTCTGCAGGTATCAAAATTATCATTTTCGTTGCAGTCTTCATCGCAAAATTCGCCTGTCCTAGGATAAAGTTGATGTATTTGTTATGCAATTAAATAAAAGGGAATATTGAAGTAAAATAAATATTACTTTTTATATTCGTATTATTGTTCATGTGCTATTTCCTTACCATCCGTCGTCACACACGCACTGGCCACATCTGAACGTTCCATGAGTACATTCCAAAGCTTCACCTTCATAGTTAACACAGTCGCAAATGCCTAGGTATTTTATGTGAAGAGCTACTTTTTCGTTAATATTTTTCTCCTCGATGTAGAGTATGTCCTGTCAAAAGCGAAAAGTTACTCCACACGATCTTTGTAAGTTTGAAGTTTACTCACGTCTTTTTTCGTCGGTTTGCCTTTCAGTGTCAACTGAACAGTGAATTCTTTGGCGTCTTGTTCGACATTGTTACATGTAGAAGTTTCGTTTAGCGTGCCAGTGTTTTCACAATCTCCAAAAAATTTAACGTCCACATTTTCGGCAAACGTAGTGTTAATGGAGAAGCTCACCTGCCTCACAAAATTATAGTAACCTACCAGAAACAACAATTCATTATAACGTTTAATACAGTTGTTAATGGACTTGATATTACTCATTTGCAGTTGGAAAAATATTCACTCAACTTAAAATAGGAAGAAAAGAAAATATCAAGTCCATCATGTGGTGTGGTGCTCTTTCAACAGAATGTAAGTACAGTAATACCCCGAGTTACGTTACCCCAACTTACGTGAATTTGAAGTTACGTCATTCCTATTGTTCATCCCCTCCCTTGCCCACAAAGCACGCGTCGCGCAGTTCGAGCTTGCCCGAGCCGATATGAACGTATTTTTGCACGTGCACGCATCTCATTTTCCGATCGCTACAACTACATACTATTTTTTAAACGTCGTATTTGTGTGTGTTGTGTTGCATTGGTGTTGTTCAAGAGCCTGCATTTCAATGTGTGTAACACAACATAACGATCATCATGTCGACGAAACGATGGACTTCGATCCTCGCGTTAAAGTCTTTTTTTTGCCTCCAAATACGACCAGCTAGCTACAATCTATGGATCAAGGTGTCATAAAAGCCTTCAAGGCTACATGAAACAAAGATCACGTCAAGTGGACCCCCATTTTCCACTTGATGAAAATTTTAGGAATTTTAATTAAAAATTAGTTTTAAATAACCGTTAAAGATAGATTAATGAAATTTTCAGGATACTGTCAAATAATATATTTTAAGAAAATTAATCTAAAAATTATTTGTTTATTATCATATTGTTAATTAACTTTTAACTTAACAAATGAAAATTTCATTGATTTCTCGGTAAAATTTGAAGTTTTTTTTATCAGTCACGTGCGTTATTTATCTAAGTTTAATGAAGAAAATTTACTGTCGCGATTAGTTTAAACATATGAATTTATTCATCACAGCGCGCCGGGCCCAGCGCCGGCAAAACCCCGCCCCCCCGGGGGGGAGACTATATTGCAGCTTCGGTTAATATATTACAAATAAAATTAAAAATATAATTATAATATTATTATTATTAACAACGATTTGAACGAGCAATTACAATAAAAAATTCTCGTCAATTCCACACATGCGACGATCATTCGCTCATTTGAATGAAGCCATGACTCAAAGTTCCGACTTATCTGTTACGGATTTTTTGGAAACAGTTCAACGTTGGTTGGAATGGGCCGAAGTTTCTGACAAAACATTGAAGGGTGTTTGGAAGAAGAATTGCCCAATGTTTTTTGTTCAGGAACCTGAAACAGTTATCGAGAGTGATCTAGTCAACCAAGTGATAAATGACGTCGTCACTTTGGAAAGGCGATTCAATTTAGGTTTAAGTTAATTTTAGGTTAGGTTAGGCAAGGTTGACAGTGAAGACGTCGATGAGCTCTTGAAGTCTCATGATATGCGACAACAAAATGCAATGCAAGACGAGGATTCTGAGCCGGTAGCACCAGAAAAACAAATGACGATTGCAAAATTGACAGAGTCTTGATTTTATCGAAAGTGGAATTCAGATTTTGGAAGAAAACGATTCCAATGAAGAACGTGTTATGACGGCAAGACAAAATATACAACGGATTGCTTGTTATGCGGAAATCTTATGCAAGAAGAAAAAGTCTTTGGTCGTCAAACTAGTATCCTTGATTTTATGAAACCGTCCACTTCGAAAAAAGAGCTATAACTTGTATTACATTGTATGTTTATTCTATTTTTTCAGATTTATTGTATTCGTTAATTTGTTGAAGAGTTTAATTCCAGAATATAACTCAATGTAACCCAAAATTACGTTTCAGAAAATCTACCCCGACTTACGTAATTTTCGACTTACATTATCCTTCCCGGTTCCACCTATGACGTAACTCCGGGGTATTACTAGTTATGGTATTCTATTTCCATTCTAAATTGAAAATAGGTAGAAAAAAGCAAGGTTGTCAGATATGTTTTCTAAAATTGCTAAGCTCACTATACAAGTATACTTCATACTTCAGTAAACTGTTAGTTCGTGACGTTCTTAGAAAGCTAGTTTGGAAATATTTAAAAAAAAATACATAGATATAAATTTATTACATAGCATTAAAATAAAGCGTTTAAAATGGCTGGAAAAAATAATTATAGATTAAAACAACTTTATGTATATTACTATACTTAAGAAAATTTTGAAGAGCTGGCAACGCCTACTGCAGCTGCCGCATGCCGACCATATGTACTATAGGATTGCTTTGTATGTAATACATCCAAATACTTATTCGGTCCACTGTGCCATAACATTTTTACGACGTCGTTAAAATGATTTACGACTTTAGAAATTCCACGTGTTTAAGGTGCCAGTGACGTGTATTTCAGCTAGGTTTATTAACACAGACAATTTTTTGAGATTGTCTGGCTAAATGAGCATTATTTACAGCAAATTGTATTACAAATATTAAGAGTTTTGTATGCAGGCTAATTTTAATCTCCTATATTGATTTGAATGAAAAAAATCATTTCACAATTTTTGAATTTATAAAAGATATATGCACGCCCATGGAATCATAAAGTTGCACCGCTTTTTTTGTTCCCCAGGTGTATTTATCATTTTCAATTAAAATTAGAAGGACTATACGTGCCTTTGAAAGTTTTGGAGCACTGTTACTTACCTCTGCTAATTAAGTGAAGGATATTTGTAGAATTTTCCGCTAGCTCTCCAACGAATGCAAAATCCTTTAATAATTCATTGGTAAGCGTTCTATAATATTCAATTTTTACCTCATCTTTAACAGCAAAAATTATATTTATCTAAAAATGAAAAAAAAGGAGTTATTTGGGCAGCGACTGTTGTTAATTAAATAGGTAGCTTAACATTTAAAATACGATTCAGGGTATCTAAATAGGGGCCTAAATAATAAAGACCCCTTCAGGTTATACGTCGGGCCGGCGAACAGATGTAGTAACCAAGGGCGTAGCCAAAGCCCCCAAAGGGTCAAGTAAAAACCAAAATACCCGGAGGAATGCGGTTGCCGTTGCCTGTGGTGACCTTTTTTGTTTTTATTTTTGGCTTTTATGTTTAATCTGCAGCGATCGCCCCCCTCAAAGGGTCAAGTAAAAACCGAAATACTCAGGGGAATGCGGTTGCCCTTGGCTGTAGTGACCTTTTTTTTTTTTGTTGGCTTTTTTGTTTTATTTGCAGCGATCGCTTCGGGCTTTTGGTTGCCGTCGCCTCTACTGACCTTTTTTTTTTTGGCTTTTTTTGTTTCATCTGCATTGAGCGCCCCCCCCCCCAAAGATAACTACTGGCTACGCCCTTGGTAGTAACCGCGTGACGTGACGCATGACGCAATATTTTCCAGAGGCAATCCCATAATAAAGACCCCTTCAGGTTATACGTCGGGCCGGCGAACAGATGTAGTAACCGCGTGACGTGACGCATGACGTGTCACGACCATAATAAAGACATAGAATGTCAAAAGGAAGCAATTGTTATATATTTGTCGTTAAGGGTTGTAGCTATGTATAAAAAGGCGAGAACAGCTATTGGTGTTATGTACTTGCCTTTTTTCTCTTTTAGTAGTGTAGCAATTTCTCCGACAGAGGGATAATCGAATGTTAAAGGGCTTATGTGATTTCCTTCGTCGTCTATGAGGCAAGTATTGTTGGGCTTTAACACGGCCCCTGCCAATATTCCATCACCAGCCGAATGCAGAAAGCTGTCAGTAGGAATAAGAATGATCTTTCTAGACGCCACGGTCCAACCCATTTTCTTTCCGCACACTAGAATTTGTAGTATTGCGTCTAAGGCTCCATCTAAGTCGTCAACGTTCGCCGTTATTTTACTGCTGCTTACCTAAAAAGGGAACAGACATAAAAAGAAGAAAACCGACAAAGGGAGGTATTTGTAAACTTGACTTATTAGTGTGGTGACGAAAAGTCGTTCTGTGTTCTACGGATGATCTTGAGCTGAACCGCTCGCACAGTGTAACTACTTTCATCGCCCTTACATAATCATTCATTCATTCGTTAATTGTTATAAGTTTGTTAGTACAAGGTGTCTCAGAAGGTTTTTCCTATTCTAAACGCTAATAAAATTATTTATCTATGAATCAAAATTTCATTTATTTATTTCAAAACGTATACAAAGGATGTAGATTTTTATTTCTTATACATCAACAAAATATCGAGGTGTTAACCTTAAATTGGTGAAAACCAATGATAACACAGGCCCACAATTTTTTTTTTGACTATGGATAAGAACATAGTTTTTCCCTGTATTTTTTGACGCTGAATCCAAATCTGGTGTCCGTTTAACCGTAGCACGTCAGGATCAAGGTCATTTCAAGGTCAAACCGCGAAATAAAGGCTTAAAAGAGAATAAACCCACGTATATTTATGTTTCTAGGGTCACTGAATCCAAATCCGGTGTCCGTTTAACCGTAGCACATCAGGATCAAGGTCATTTCAAGGTCAAATCGCGAGATAAACGCTTAAAAGAGGAGAAGCCATGGATATATAAAGAAACCCGCACGTTAGGGATCCTGTTCCGATCGCAGGCGAGTCCGCCGTCCTAGGGGTGATAACCCTCATACCTCCCTAGGTCTAAGTATGAGGGTTTTCCGACTTTGACGAGGACAAAGTCAACTCGTCGTCGGGCACACTACGGCATCATTCTCACACCCTAACGCCCCTCTGCAGGGCAGCGCGCCTTCGTTAGCTTCGTTACTCCAGAGAATCGGAAAATGGATCATTCTACACATCCTCAGTCACGCATACACGCATACACGCTTTTATACACACGCGTGCATTAGCGCCCACACGCAAAAGTGTGTGTCTGGTTGAAGGAGTTTAAATACGTTTATTCAATGATTCACTCACCGATTTTCAGTAAGATGATTACTATGTACTTAGACGATATTCAGGAAGGTGGCTACGAGAATTGGTATCAACTCATCTAATGTACATGGATACACGGACTTACATATCTTTTACCTTAAAAAATAATAGCAATACATTCACGACACCGAAAATTCTTAACCACATTTCCCTAATACAGCCTAAGGTACCTACATGATGAAAATGAGACCATTTACAGTATTCTATCATGGGTTTTCAGATTTGGATTCAAAAACTTTAAAAACATAGAGATACAAACTTTTGCCTCATTAATGCGTGTTTTAGTGATTTGACCTTGGAGTGCTCTTCGAAGTCACGTGATATGGTAAGAATAACAGAGATTCTAATTCAGCGATCCCAGAAACATAAAGATATATGGGTTTATTCCCTTTTAAGCTTTTATTTCGCTATTTCACCTTGATATGACCTTGATCCTGACGTGCTACGGTTAAACGGACACAGGATTTGGATTCAGCGTCACCAAATACAGGGAAAAACTATCTTCTTATCCAGAGTCCTGAATAACGTTGATTAATGTGGTGATTCTCAATTTTAAAACTCTCAAAGTTCATGGTGATGTCGAGAGGAGTCAGGTTAGATTTTCTGTTGGACCATTCTATGTATCCTTGCTTTGATACAACCTTTCCCGGAAACATTTTTTTTTAAATTACGAATTTCAACTCATATCCAACGATCACACAGTCACATGATAGCCGCTTCAAAGTCACATGATAGCCGCTGTTTTCGCCAATTTAAGGTCGCGATTTCCAGGTCTTGACAATGTACATTTAATAAACAACAATCCGCTTCCTTCGTATACATTTTGAATAAATAAATTTAATTTTGAGTCACAAATAACTAGCGTTTAAAATTGGCAGTACCTACTGGGACACTTTGCACATTAATTTAGATGATACACACCTTTTCTGCGAAGCTTTCAGCGTCTTTGGTAAAATTTAACCTGTGCTTGAACAAGTAACCCGGCTCGCAATCGTCTATTAGCAAATTCAGGCAGGGATTATAGAAGCTCTCCGGTGCCATGAAGTAGAAGGGCATGGCGATCTTGTCTAAGAAGGAGCCGTAGGCCAACTTGTAGTTCTTCGTCAGCTGGGTGAGACTGTTTGACAGGTCCATACCGATCGTCTTGAAGATCTTAAGGTTTTCCCTCATCGACACGCTGAGGTCTCCGAGGTAGTACAATTCGAGGGGGTAGTTTTTCGCCGGCTTGTACTTAAATGTGAAGTTTACTGGGCCATCTAATATTGAGAAAAAGTCGTAATACTATGTCTACGTTTACTCGTAAATCTATGTATATGTCTATATCTACGTCTAAGGGTATGTCTACGTATACTCCAAGAATATACGAGGTGTGTAAATTAAGTAATGAGATTTTTTTTTTTTTATTCAAATAGATATAATTCAGTATTGTATCCTTCAAAATAACTTCCTTGGAAAGCCACACAACGCTGGAGACGGTTTTTCCATTAATCATAGCAGTGTTGGAACTCATATACTGAAATAGCCTTCAGCTGGTCGGTTACAAACGTTTGAATGTTTTATTTTCACAAGATGATGATCTTTGAGATGATTTTTCAATTTCGGGAAGAGAAAAAAGTCACAAGGACTCGAGTCAGGCGAATAAGGAGGCCGAGGAGCCACAGGCATATTTTACTGGCTAAAACACGTGTACTGAAATGGCTGTGTGACAAGGCGCATTGTCGTGATGCAACATCCAGTTGATCTTGATGTTTAGTCTCACACACATGACCCTTTTTTGAAGTTTTTCAAGAACCTCTCTGTAAAAGTGTTGATTTACTGTTTGGCCTGGAGGCACAAACTCTTTGTGAACAATTCCTTGGCTATCAAAATGCATGCATTTGATCTTTGAATTGCTCATTCTTGCTTCTTTGGGTCTTGGAGAGCTTGAAGTGTGCCATTCCATGCTTTGGCGCTTGGCTTCCGGGTCGTACTCAAACACCTAAGTCTCATCACCAATAATGATACGTTCCATAAAATGGATCATTTTCAACTGAGTCCAAAAAGTCAAGACACCTTTCTCTCCTGACGTCCTTTTGTTCCTGCGAAAGTTTTTTGGAATCATTTTTGCGCTGATTTTTCTCATACCCAATTCGTTAGTCAAAATTTATCTCTTCCGCGACCATTCTTGTTGTCAACCGACGATCTGAACGCACAAGATCCCGTATTCTATCGACATATTCATCGGTTCTTGAAGATGAAGGCCTTCCGCTGCGTGGTTCATCTTCAGTCGACTCTCTTCCTTCTAAAAATGCCTTAAACATTAAACCACAGAAAACCCTGGGCTCTTGAAAAAACAACTCCGTAGGCGTGTTGAGGTTTTGTAAATGTATCCGTTGTGCTGTGTCCAAGTCTGAAGCAAAACCTGATAGCACACCGTTGCTCGAAATTAATGTCACTAATTTTTAAAACACACTAAAAAAAAACCGGTTTACGGAAACAGTCCCAAAGAACAAACAAATGACTCTAACAATTTGAAACTTGTACTAAAGGTGCATTACATGTTAACCTACCGCCCTTCCAAGTTCCGCAGTGTCGCTACATCGGGCGCTACGTTGCCAGTCTCATTACCTAATTTACACACCTCGTATATAAATGTAGACGTAGATAAAGATATGATTATATCTTCGTCTACGTCTATGTTACCTATTACTAATACTTATATTGGAAAAAAGGTTGCAAACGATAGGATTGACGCAGAAAATGTTCTGTACAATATTTACCCATTCCCAGTTTGATATCGATACGTTGAGGTCTGATCTGGATGATTTCCTTTGCGTCGCCGTCTGTGAACTCCTTATTTCCGTCCTCAGGAACCTCCATGCCACCTACAGAATTAACTTCGACGCGACCCGAACCTTGACATTCGTAGAGGTTGCTCGGTACGTTACATTTGCGTCCTTGGTAGTTCTAAAATAAAATATACATTAACTACACTCGAACCCCTCTTATTTCACCTTCGCTTAATTCACATCCTCTCTTATTTCACCACGTTTCCTCCTATTATGTCGCGAAACCGCCCGTTTAAGTCGCCCCCTGTAAAAGTTTTAGAACTAAGTTTGGAGATTGGATTCTCTCATGAATACAATGTTTATTGAAAAAAATGATTGTGTAATACATTAAATATGGACACCTAACCTTTAAAATAGGTTACGTGTCTATTAAAAATATTTAACCTTTAAAATAATCATTAAAGTGGAAAATTGAACTTTGTCACGCACGACTGGGTATACTTACGTTTATTTTTTTGTTCAGTTGGCTCATTTTTCGTTATAACAAGTGTTGTGGTATATCTCTAAATATTTCTTTTTGCAACTAAAACACGAAAAAGTTGACGTTATGATCGCGACTTAAGCGAGACTAAATTTCGCTACTTAAGCGAGGTTATGATGCACGGATTTGGTGAATTAAGAGGGGGTTCAAGTGTACATGAAAATGTGGTCCTTGGTAATGGTTAATTTAATTGCTTTGTTAACATTGAAATACAAGTATGTAAAAAAAGTACAAACTGTAGGTTTTAATTCACTTTTCATGTGTATCGGTAAGGTAAAATTTATTGAGTTTGTTTTAAGGAACGTGGCGATACCTTAGTGGGTAAAGTGCCAAGTGGGAGACCTACTATCCGCGCGGGTTCGAATCCCGTCTGTGGCAATTGGCACCTGTCACAGGGTTTGGTTGTATGTCATACGTCTTTTCCATGTGTACTTACTCTTCCTGTGATCTTTGATACAATCGCAATTATTCATAAAGAATTGTCAATTTCTGTGGCATAATGATAATGTTTAGTAAGATCTATAGTACATTGTCTCCGTGTTGAATTAGTGATAAGTAGAACCTGGATTTCAATCGTACATGACGTCAGACAGCAGAATAGGACCGTAACTCGCGTCTCAAACAGTTTAGAAATAATTAGTATTATCTTAAATTACGAATAGATATCTAAATACATTTGTTTATGAGATTACATACAACTTCTGCATAACTAAAACTATTATACATGACTTTATCTGTACTTTTAACAATTGTTGTTCATTTTATATGAATTACTTGTTAGTCCGTACATGGAATATATGGTAGAGATCCGGGCTCTAGTGATAAGAGAGTTATTGTAAGTTGTTTGATAAATAAAAAACCAAGAAGATTTTAATTTGCATTAATGTGACGTAGGAACACGATGATTAAAAAAATATGTATTGAAAACAAATCAAAAAAAAAGAGTTTTCAAATTCTTATTTAATTTTTACTCACAGAATATACCGTGTGTGTAAAGCCGACATCGGCCAGTTATGAAAAAGGACAAACAGAAGTGATACGACAGGTAAGAAGCAACCGCAGACGCATCGAAGGTAGTGAGGGAATAAGACCGGCCCTCTCACCACCTGTGCTTGTTGTTAGACAAAGAAGTGTAGTATTTGTCGTTTTTCACAACTGGCCGATGTCGGCTTTACACAAACTGTATATTTTTAGTAAGTACAAGGTGTAGCTATTAAATAACCTAAATGCTATCATAAGACTTTTTATTCGTTACCAATTACAGTAGCAACTTTTTCGCCTTCAATGTACTCCTCTTGCCGATCTCCACACCGCTCCATAAGACTTTTCCATTATTGAAAGAAGTGCCGGAAGTCCGCTTCTGTCAGCTGGTTCAGAACATTCGTCGCTTTTGCTTTAACCGCTTCCACACTTTGTTTCGGGGTCGTAAGTAAACAATCACGATTCGTCACAAGTAATCACCGTGTCTAACAAGCCTGGATCACTGTCAATGTTGCTTGGAATGTCAGCGCAAATGTTTATCTTGATTCCTTTTGCTCGGGAGCAAATTGATTCCTTTTGGCACCATTTTTGCGCAAACTTTGCGCATGTTGAACGATTCGTGCAAAATCTGGCGAACACATTCTTTGTACAAGCTCTCGGATGCTTAGACGACGATCTTCACGGATTGATTTGCCAGTTTTTTCAATGTTTTCATCCATTTTTGACGTTGAGGGCAGTTCGGGCCGTGGATCGTCTTTGGTCGTTTCACGTCCCTGTTTAAACCGTTTACATCATTCAAAAACTTTTGTGCGGGATAAACATTTCCGTACACTTCTTTTAACAGTTCATAAGCTTCTGTAAAATTTTTCCACAGTTTAACAAGGAACTTGAGATTAATCTGAACACTTAACATTTTTTCGAAGCGTCGCTGGTGCGTAGACTAATTCAAACGACTGCCACAGTCAAATTGAACGACCCACTGGCTTGTCCAGCGAGCTCAGAGTGGGGAAAGTATCACCAGACACGGTTCTGTTCAAACTTGTCGCGACACGCTCGCAGCGTGCCGGTAGTAACATTAATTCGGTTATTTAATAACATGTTTACAACTTAGTTTATTATTTGAAATCCATGAGACCTATAGCTAATCATTTCTTCCTAGACAATACGAAATAAGTTTGGCTCCTGATTCTGTGTGTGTTCTATTCTGTTACCTGGATGTGACAAATTTTTGGTATCTACATTTTTATAGTACTACACTAAATTCATATATGAACCACAAAATAAGTATTCAAAGTCAAATTTTAATTCAGTAAAAAAAGTCTGCTACAACGAGTGCAAAAATTATATGAGTCCAGAATTGATAACTGCATACTTTAGGGAAACAATATTTTATTTAAGAATAAACTGTCATGAAACTTTGAACATACGTTTCTCCATCTCGCATTTCGATCAAAATGTCTGATGAAGTTCAAATTTCACAGAGTTCTTTAGGTAAAGGAAAATATCCCATGAACTCTGGATTTTTTGGTGTACACTTTTTTGAGTATTTTTACAAAATATGAGTTGTTTTTATAAAATGTAAAATTAAATTTATATAATTAGATCGCCGTTTTATCTCACATCAATATTTTGGAAAACTAGTTCGTTTAAGGATAAGATAATTAAAAATATACTACCTGAATTTGAAATAGCATCACCTGTAAAAATATGATAAAATCACAGGAAATTCTTTCAGAGTTATTTCTAGGAAGCGATAAAAATGTCTAATAAAGTTGGGTATGCTGTAGCGGGTGTGCTGAGGTCGTCAGGCGCTGTCGGTCACCTTTTGGGGTGTCTCGGAAAACTACCCCCGAGAAAATAATTTTCCAAAAAGGACATTGATGATGGACTGCTACAGGGCAACAAATATGCGACAAACGAGCTACCGTCTTTAGGGATGTTTCTCAGGCTACATGTTCACCATTCTTTTTCTCAGGGTGCGTGTTTGAAACGCCCCAAAAGGTAAATGACAGCTCTTGCGAACCCCAACACACGTGATACAGCATATCCCCGACCTTATAACACTCTTTTATCGCTTCCTAGAAATAACTCCAATAAGAATTTCAAGTGATTTTACCACGTCCTTAAAAGAACTAGTTTTTGAAAATATTAGTTTGGAGCAAAATGACGGGAGGTCTAAATAAAAATTTCTATTTCTTTTTTTTATAAAAAAAGTCATATTTTGACAATGGAAAAAGTGTACATTGAAAAATCCATAGTTTATGGGCTATTTTCCTTTATCTAAACTGGTACAGTATAACGGTACAGTATAACCACTAAATTTCTGCTACAACACAGGGTTCGACACTATACGAGGTGTGCAAATTAAGTAATGAGACTCATTTTTTATTATTTATTATTCGAATAAAATTACAATTCAATATTGTCTCCTTCAAAATATTTTCCTTGGGAAGCCACACATCGATGGAGACGGTTCCCCCATTCCTCATAGCAGTGCTGGAACTCATGTACTGGAATAGCCTTCAGTAGGTCGATTACAGCCGTTTGAATGTTTTCTATGGTCCCAAAATGACATCCTTTGAAGTGACTTTTCAATCTCGGAAAGAGGAAAAAAGTCACAAGGACTCAAGTCAGACGAATGAGGAGGCTGAGGAGCCACAGGAACGTTTTTACTGGCTAAAAAACTCATTTACTGAAATGGCTGTGTGACAAGGTGCATTGCCGTGATGCAACAACCAGTTGTTCTTGATGTTTGGTCTCACACGTATGACCCTTTTTCGAAGTTTTTAAAGACCCTCTCTGTAAAAGGGTTGATTTACTGTTTGGCCCGGAGGCACAAACTCTTTGTGGACACTTCCCTGGCTTTCAAAAAAGCAAATCATCATACATTTGATCTTCGACTTGCTCATTGTGAACAGTAGTGTGATTCAAATTTAACTCTTCCCCGATCATTCTTGTCGACAACTGATGATCTGAACTCACAAGATCCCGTATTCTATCGACATTTTCATCGGTTCTTGAAGATGAAGGCCTTCCGCTGCCTGGTTCATCTTCAATCGATTTGCTTTCTTCTGAGAATGCCTTAAACCACCGAAAAAACCTGCGCTTTTAAAAAATTCTGTCGCCGTAGCCGTGTTGAAGTTTTCCAAAAGTATCCGTTGCGCTGTGCCCAAGTCTGAAGGACACCGTTGCTCAAAATTAATGTCACTCATTTTTAAAACGCGCTAGAAAAAACCGGTTTACGAAAACAGTCACAAAGAACAAACAAATGACTCTAACAAGTTCAAACTTGTTCTTGAAGGTGCATTACATGTTAACCTACCGCCCTTCCAAGTTCCATCTCCGCAATGTTGCTAGATCGCGTTGTCAGTCTCAATACTTAATTTACACACCTCGTAAAACTCTATGATAATGAAAGTATAAACTGCATACCCACGCCACTGACCGATCCTTCCCGATGTCCCGGGACTCACGTCTGCGCGGTAGTACGTCGATCGCATGCGGGAACGCTGCATAGGTAAATGCAGTTTTACATGCGGTAAGCCATGATTTTCGAACTTTATGTACTTATTACACATTTTAGTCGCGTCTTAGAAACAACTCTAAAAAATCCTTGGGTAAGTATGGTAAAAGTGATTTTACCATATTTTCACTGGTGGTACGATTGCAAACAGAGTCTTATATTTTTTTGATTTCGAATTCATAACCAAGCAAGAGAGATATTATTTTACCCTAGACATGTTTTTTATGTTATCTCCTGAAGAATAATTATAACATTTCACTTCTAAATTTGTCGAAAATGTTCACAGAAGTTCAGTAACATGTACTCATTTAAATATACATAGCTACAAATGTTTCTTGGAAATTACTCATTGTAGGAGAACTCCCAAAATGGTAAAAAATGGTGTTTTTTACACACGTACCTTGTCGTAACACCAATTACAGCAGGGATCCGCCTGCAGACAATCGTCGCACGTCTCTTGGTCGAGACACAGGCCCTGTATGCCGACATCCGTACAATTCGACGAAAAACCTATCTTCGCTTTGGTCAAAATCACGAACAACACAATAACGCCCCGGAAAGTCATTATTTTAGCGGAATGCGCAGCAGTAGTCTAAAGCGAACATGACGAATAGCCTTTATCTGGTAAATTTGATATTATTCACCTCGTCGATTAGATAACTGTAGTTGTCTAAACAAAAAAGGTAGATTAGGCTCGGGCGATAAAATATTTTTATCCTGTTTAGAGGGCAGATTGTTCGTCGAGCGGAACGTTATTGGCGAGTATTTTGCATAAATTACGATACATACATACATGGAACGTATGTATATTGCAAAGAGATAAATATAATTCTCCTTATGATACAGACGGTTAACAGTCATTGCATGGATTTGTTAGAATACATGATGCGTAATAAGGTAAGAAGAAAAAGAAATAAGAAGAAAATCATATAAATCCACTTTGAATTTTCCACATTTTTCTATGTGAAGCCATTCCACTACTCCTCTTTTACTTGACTTATTCCCCAAACATCAAGGTCCTTAAATTTTTGAAGACGAGAAATCCAGTAAACTGGTACAAAGAAAAGGTCCCTTGTCTTTGTTCAAATATCATTATTTTAGGGTTTTAGGGTCGCCAATTACGAATCTGAAGTGAAATTTGAAGATGACGGCTCTTATATGGCGGAAAATCCTATATGAGATACAAAAATTTTTACATGGGTTTTTGAGGTCGCTGATTACGAATCTGAAATCAAATTTTAAAAATTCAAGATGGCGGATTCGATATGGGGGACAAACATCTCAAATTTGCTCGAAATCGGACTGAAATCTGTACACATGGGTTTTTGAGATCGCTGATTATAAAACCAAGATTTTATTTAAAAAAATCAAGATGATGAACTATACTATACGTATGACGATGAAAAGTGTTTTAATCAATTGTGGAACAAAATCTCTATCCATTTGTTTTTGGCATCATTGATTACGATTTGGGGATTGCTAATGACAAATATGATATCGGATTTTGAAATCCAATATGACTGATTCAAATGGATTTATTCAAATTGATGCAATCAAGATACCAGTTGATAAAAATAATATGTATGAGCTATTTACTTGGGAAGAGTTCTCATTACTCAAGAGTTCGTATATCGTGATTTTTTGTTTTTCGATTGCCATCTTGAATCCGCCATTTTGAATTATAAAAATTTTAAATCAAATACGTAGTCAAAGTCGGTGACGTATATTTTTCCAGTATTTCTATCGTTTTTATAATATAAGTTGACATCCTGAATCCGCTATCTTGATTCTGCTATTTTTATCCACCATTTTCAATTCACCATTTTGAATTGTAGAAGTCTGAATCACAATTATGAACTCCAAATGACTCCTCTATATATATTCATCATTATAATCCATTTTTCGTTTCAGCAACTCCTAACTTACATCCGCCATTTTGAATTTCTAAAATCTAATAACAGATTCGTGAAGAGCGATATTAAAACTTACTGACAATTTTTTTCTCAAATCAAAAAATTCAATTTTTTCAAAGTGGAAAAATTTAACATTAGCGTTACCCTTTAGACGGGATCCAGTATCAACACTTTACCCATAACCATGTGTCTGTGATACAAGAATTTTTTTATGCATTTTCTTAGAAGGATCGTAACCCCCCAAATGCCCATCCTCCAAAGGTTAATCCTTAAGCGATTAGATACGTGTATTAAAACTATTAGCTATTTTATATTGAATTTTGGAAGCGCAGGAAGGCTTTTTTTGTTGATAAGACAACGGAGCAGACGGACGCATATGGACAATACATGTCGTTCGGCCTCTCCTGCTTGTTGACAGCCTCTACAAAGGTGTGTTAAAATTACCTTCAAGTTGTGGAGCTGTTTTAGCTGACAATGTCCAGTGAGAATGCCTGTTACAAAACGAAGATTCTTCTTGGTCATCGCTAGATATATAACTGCCGCTTCTTTGCTGGGGTTGGAAGCTTTTTGCTTGAAGTTGGAAGCTATCTGTTTCATCCTATAGTTCAATAAATTCAGACGGGTATCTGTTTTAACTTGTTAAATTACTATCAGCTTCCTTGTTGTCTTTGTATTGCGCATGGCCTTTTATCCAACAAGCAGAAATGTTGTTTGTGAGAGCTGCATCACATTGCTTTACTGCCTCATTATCTTGTAGTTCTGTCGAATTTGTATTTCGAACATATGTACATATGTATATGAAGTCGGTTGTAATATTGAACTAAAAAAGTTTAGTTCAGTGCATTTATTATATTTAATAAAATGTCTATAGCGTAGTGTTAATAACTTAATATACATATTTTCTATTGTGGACGTGTTAAATACGCTCTGTATAATAAATATAATGTTATATTCAACATTTCTGGCATTCACTTTGGTACAAGTCAATAAATTTAATATGTATTTAAAATTCTTTTAGGAAGTGGCGAAGGTGCTGGTCTACAAGCTAACTGACTACTTAATAAAATATTAGATTAGAATATTAATTATTTAAATTAAATTAATCATTTAAATTAATTTTCAATTTAAACGAGGTATTTCCGGCTCGATGGATTGGGCGAAGGAGTCAATTCGAATTTCCTCCTACATCGTCTGGACCTAACACCCATGGGTTTCTTTTTTGTGGGGTTATTTAAAACACAGCGTGTGTGTAAATGAGCCTACTAGTATAGATGACTATAAAATAGAATGTTAAGAAATTCAAAAAATACTCGCTGAAATGATACGTAATATGGTTGAAGAATTTGAATCGAGTCTTGGTTACTGTCAAAAAGTCAACGGGGCACTGTTTGAACATTTATTAAAGACCAGATTAGGATAGGTAGTTTTAATTGTGTTTTAGTTGTGTTAGTTAAAAATATTTAAGATTGCGCTTTATAATGTTTATTCTCTTGCGCTTTATAATATTTACAATATTATATCTCAATTTATGAAATTCTGGATAAATGTTGAGACTGTGTTATGTCTAATAGCCGAGCAAATAACTGTAGAACTTCTCGTGTACAAATGATTTTTTAAATAAACTTTCCTTCATTCCTTATCGAATTTTAATTTTTGACGGTTCCATTTTAAAGTGGCTCAATAGAATCTAGCTAAAATTTAGGAGCGTACTGCGTGAAATAAGAGTTTTCAAATGATGTACACAAAGCCATATATTGTCATTTAAAAAAGTGTCGATGACGTCATTCTTTGACAGCTGTCAATAAAGAAACAAATGAATATATGTTAAAATGGCGGCAAATAAAATAATTAATTGACTTTTTAATTGTCCGAGCGTTTTTCTAAAAAAAATAATTTTTATCGAATTTTTGAGTGATTTTACTTCCTCACTGTATAATATAATTTTAATGAAGATACGGTATTAAAGACGACTATTTTTTTGAGATTGTGGACGCAGAAGTAAATTTTTTACTAACGGTGTCTAATAATTGAATGACGATATCTTTTCCAACATCTTTGGCTACTTACACATTTTCGTTACACATGATGAAATTGATCATTTTGGATAATTAACGAAGTTTTAACCCGAACCCCACTCCCATTGAATACGCCATTAGACAGACGGACGGTATGCAATCTCAGTCTTTGAGTTCTCCGTGAACTACTTTATTCTGTGCATGCAACGTGCATAAAGATAAACAGGAAACTTCGGAAAACCGACAACGCCGCTTAGAGCCCAAGAGATGGCATCGTCGCAGGGACTGTTTTTTTCTTCCTTATAAAAAACACAAAAGGAAAAATCCGAAGAAAACCACCCCCCCCCCCCTTGGGCCCCCCCCCCCCCCCCCCCCCCCCCCCCCCCCCCCCCCCCCCCCCCCCCCCCCCCCCCCCCCCCCCCCCCCTCCCCTTCCCCCGCGGGCCCCCCCCCCCCCCGCTCCCTTCCCCCCCCCCCCCCTTTCCCCCCCCCCCCCCCCCCTTTCCCTCTTGTCCTCCCCTTTTTTTTTCCCCCCTTTTTTCCTTTTTGCGGCCCCGCCCCCCCTGTGGCCCGGCGTTGGGTTTCCCCCCCCCACAGTATCCTGCGACGTCCGCGACGCGCAAGCACGCGGCGTCGTGCTGCCGACAGCGCCTCGCACGATTCCTCATCGAACCCGTTCGAACCGGACTGTCTACCTAGTTTTGTTGGTAACAACCGCGGAATCGACGTTTCAGTTGGACAGTTAGCGTGAAAGAGTGAAGATTAATATTTTGAATTCGTTCGCGCTTTTTGAATTTCGCGTTCTCTGGTTTCTTGTTCTTCGCCAAATCTCCAGTTTCTTCGCCGTTAAATGATTTTGGATTGCTTTGGAGGTTAGTCCTGTGTATTTGTTTTGTATGGACAGTGGGCTGTGTAGAAATCGCAAATTATAGGCGGCAAATTTAAAAATAATTCGTCAGGTAACTTAGTGGTTACTTTTTTAGAGGTTTTATATATTTATTTTTTATTTTTTGACGATAACTCAAGCGATAGTGTTTACGATTAGTTTGGTTGCACTTAAAACGTGGATATTAAATAAATAAATGTTCATATCTAAAAAAAAACCTGGACGATTTCCACGAAACACCGAACTACCATTCTTTTCTCGGCGCGGGTTTCGTCAACTAAGCCTGCATCTTCAGGAGAAGATTAAAACTAAATTCTAACCTACACCAGTGGCGGCTGGTGATAAAGGGCGCAGGGTCACGTGCCCTTTATCACCAGCCGCCACTGACCTACACACTAGCACTATTTATACTTAATTTGCCGCCGCTTATTTGTTTATCAGGGCAAACAGTGGACTGGTAGATATTAGACCGTTGTCCTTATTCATACTACTTTTACACTTAATGATTTCTAAACTTTCAAAAACATCCAACTGTCGACTGTTTGTTACATTTCTAATTAATTTTAAATTATTTATGTCTATCCTATGGTTGTCAAAAGCATGTTGGGCAACACAAGATTTTTCCGTTGTGCCATATTTTAAATGAGCCATGTGTTCCTTAAATCTAGTCAAAATAGATCTTTTTGTTTGCTCAATATACTTTTGATAACAATCTTTTCAACTTATTTCGTATATTCCTGACTTTTCGTTATTGTCGATTCTGTCTTTGGGGTTGCCCAAAAGCGTCGCTAATTTATTTTTAGAATTACAAACCAAATTGATATTAATATTTTTAAGAGCATTATCTAGTCCGCTGGTGAATATAGGTTCATATGGTAACGGACCAAATTTGAAATTGTCAGTATCTCTACGAAGAGCCCTAGAATTGTACAGGACAGGAAGTACCTTGGGCAAACAAAAATATTTATTTTGACTAGATTTAAGGAACACATGGTTTATTTAAATGTACATGGTTTTAATTTAAAATATGGCAGAACGGAAAAATCTTGTGTTGCCCAACATGCTTTTGACAACAACCATAGGATAGACATAAATAATTTAAAATTAATTATAGATGTAACAAACAGCAGACATTTGGATGTTTTTTAAAGTTTAGAAATCATTAAGTGTAACAGTAGTATGAACGGTCCAATACCCACCAGTCCACTGTTTGTCCTGATAAACAAAGACAGTGGTATACGGTTCAGTGAATCGAAAATGAGTGCAAAAAAGTGTTAAGTAGAAATGTTTAAGTTTGAATTTTTTTCTATGCCGAAGGTTCTTACTAGTATCAGTAAAAGTTCTATTTAGTAATAAAAATGATATTTAAAGGCGTAAAATAGATATTAAATAGTATATGGTACACAACTCAGGTTGCGATAGAATCATTTACGAGGATGTCAGATATGTATGATGTTTAATAATTTAAATTTTATAAACGCAATGCGACACGTTTAAAACCTGAACCCTTCTAAAACATTAATTTATTGCACGATTTGTACTTTTTTTTAATCCATGGTACCAAAAACGGTACCATAGGACAAAGTGAGGCGTTTTACTTACAAAAACCAATGAAAAAAACTAACTGTGAGGTTTTTTATTGTAACTGACATTCAAGAAATCATATTAGCTATTTTTAAATGACAAATGAATGTTTAACTACACACATATAGTAGTAGTCACTGTTTTTTTAACGAATATTTTAAATACATCACTCTGTATATTATGATGCTTATGTAGCTAAATTTCAGAACAATATATTGATGATTTTTTTTAGTTTGGAGTTTCGGTAAAAGTTAATATAATAATAAGTTATTAATAAAAATGAAATTTGAAATTTGGCGATTTTGAGGAATCTTTTAAATTACATTAATAATTTATTCTCACAACAGTTGTTGCCAAGTTCATCCGTATGCACTTTCTTCTTTTGTATGCACCTATGTACATATGGAGAAGCACAATGATGCCTCATCATGCTACTAGTATTACACTATGTGTATTGGTGTTTTTCTTTAAACTGTCTACTGTAATATGATCAATTAGTATTCTGTTATGTAATTGACAATAATTTATCTTATTTTGCTTCTTTCAATGACGTAGTTTGACTTTAAACCTTTGATATTTGGGAACCGTTAGTAACATCTGGTTTCCAGCCTTGTAGACTGTCTAGTAATGCATAATTACAAACAACAGCAGAAAATTATGGACATATAATCAAGGATGTTGGCCTCTCTAATATTATATCAAAATGAAGAAAACACTGTTAGTTATTAGTTTTTTAAAAATATAAAACACATAGAAGTATTTTTATAGGAGCATGGGATGCCAGTTCAATTTAAGAGGTCTAATTTTTTTAACTGTTCTGTTTAATTATGCAGAAACAAACTATTTTCTGAGGCCCATGGCTGTAAATGTATATAGATTTTTTGTACTTGATTTTATTAAGCTTGTTTTGAGTCCTGTGTTCTTATATATTTTCCTAATTTTGTTGCCGATTTTTTTGCTTGAATTTTTATTTTATTATTGTAACTGTTTGACTAGTATTTTACATTTTATTTCTTTGATGACGTTGAGAACACCTTGATAAAATAAAATCACTGGTAAAGGCGTCTTGAAGTAAATATTGCGGCGAATAATTGGGCTTTGCATTTATGGATAGAAAAGAAACTGGTATATGTGATAGAGAAACTGGTATAAATGATATGATTATAAAAGTTTTAAAAGGCGTCATAAAATGTTTTGATGTAAATATATTTAACTTTTTTTAAAGTGCTAAATAGTTCTGGTTCTGGTCAGATTAGACAGACACAAAAAATCTAATGTTGGAAATATTCACGATATCTAGTATCATTATGTATTTTGACGTGCTGAATCCGAATCCGGTGTCAGATTTTTTGTTTATCTTTATTTTCGCGATCTTGTTCTTTTTCCTTCTTGTCAAGTTGACTTCATGTTTTCACATTCTTCATTTTTTGTACCTGCCCACCTTTATTTTTCATAAGCTAATATCGTTTTAAGATCTTAACTGTTCACAAATTTAAAATACAACCATACAATAATTAAGAACATTTTGAACATTTCTTCTCAATAAATTAAGATTTCCAAAGCAATAAACATTTCTTTAAAATAAATGTTCGATTTCTACCATCTCGAGTTCAGCGATATGTAGCTTTGTATATTTATATCTAAAAAATATCTAGTAACTAGTAGAAAAGTAATTTTTTCTTTTGTCATACTTCACGAAATTTTTCGTTATATAGTTAACTTAATATAGAAATTATATCTCCGTTATTTATAAAAATAACTATACAAAACTGTATATGTCTGCATTTTCGAGGTATCGACAAAATAAATAAAAAATTCCAAAATTTTGGTTCATATGGTAACTCAAAATGTTGACGAAGTAATAGTCGGTTTCGTTGAAACGGGAAGTGGGATGTGTCAATTTTATAGTACTTACTTATATACTCTTTAATAATATTTCGCATTAAGTTCGACAAAACCATCGGGAAGGTGTCGAGTTTCAAATTATTTTACAATTAAAAGATGCAGTGAAATAAAATACGGATTTTTGCCAGTACTGCGTCAATTTAGACTTGGGAAGAATTGATCACTTTCATAATATTTTGTTTGCCTGAAAGATGTAATTTACATACACAACTAATATGTTACTGACTTTTTGAATGTGCAACTGAACGAGATAAAGTTTTAATCTTCTCCACGATTTAAAAATAATACACACGGCCAACACAATCATTTATTTAAAGTTAAAGAACCACTTAGCCATTTGCATTTATCATAGCATGTATTAACAAAACTACGAGCCGGTTACCCTGATTAATTAAAGTTTTACATAGATCTGACAGTGGTACTCTTAAATCTTTTAACAACTATTTTATCCTCACAAGAGAGGTGACTAAATTTGTACTTTTTATATTATCAACAGCAACATTGCAGGTTCGAATATTTATTTGAGTGTCATGACAACTCGTATTGTTATTTTTATTAAACAAACTGCTACACTCGCCAGTTAGCTTTATTATAAATTTGTATAGTTAATTAAATAAAACGTTCAAAATAATGACTTGGAACACTTTTAATAATTATTACCCTCCTTATACCACCTCAAAACACTCAAAAAAACCCGGCAAGAATAACGGCACTGTCCAAACAAAAATTTTCAAAACGCAGAACAATAAAATATATTAAATTTTGTAGGTTAGGTTGTTAGGGTTCATGAAATCAAATAACTCGCTTTCTGCGCTGTCACGTGTTAGAGGTCGAGGGGGCGTTTGCCTTTGCTATACCATATAAATACATATGTGAAAACATTGGCACGGAGGCTTGCCATCACGGCGATAGACTAGGCGCTGGGTCGTTATGAGGGCTAATATGTTGCAAATAATAGTGCAGGAACTCCTTTGACATATATATGTTTATTAATATTTTTATTTTTAGTAATAGGAGTATTATAATAATTAATTATAATAATATAATTAAGTATTATAGGTAGTGTATTAAATTTTAATTTTATTAAATAAAATTAAAGTATAGAAGGTTTATAAAAAAAAAACTATTTTTAAGGTTTATAAAAAAAAACTTAAGAAAACGTAATTTTCACAGGGAGGCACTGCCTCCTCTGCCTCCCTGACGAGCCGTCACTGATATGGTATATCTGCATTTTCAAGGAATCGACAAAAGAAATAAAAAAATCCAAAATATAGGTACATATAGGTAACTCAAAAAGATGAAGTAATAGTCGGTTTCGTTGAAACGGGAAGTGGGATGTGACACTTTTATAGTACTTCTTATATACTCTTTAATAATTTCGCATTACAGTTCGACAATACTTTTACAAAAGTTAGTCTTTTGGGAATATATTTATACACCCCATATAATAATTCGGAGGCCAAATTCACATTTCTTGGAAATGTATATAATTTCGGCATTGAAATTTTCTTTCTAGCTCTAAAATAACCCAAAATATCGGCAGTGAGACGTTAACTAGGGACACTCTGTATATGGAATATTCACATCCCTTTACAAAAGTTTTTGCCTTATATATGTTTTAGATTTTTAATGCAATTTATTAACCGCCTAGCAACACAGAGCACATTATTTCCACACTATATCGGTCATTATTTCGTAACTATTGATTTATTGCCATTACCGTTGGTACAGTGCAACCAATACATAATGAAATTAATCGTCCGCATGATCGAAAGTAAGAAAAAAACAGTTGCCTTTCAATGTAGATGTAGTAACCAGTGTAGAAACACTGTTGAGAGTATGAAAATAGTTTTGTTTAAGTGGAGCATTTTTTTAATATCACAGGCCCTCAAAAAAGTAGTTAGGCTGATGTTGCGATTATCCCTTTGTATTTTGACCTCCTAAAACGAATCTGAGGTAAAAATTATCGATTTTACAACTTTAACTGGTATGAACTATGGAAATGGATTTGCCAAGCGGAAGAAAGTGGTATTGTTTGAGACCGAGATGCTCTAAACAATATTCCAGTCGTGCTTCCTTGATGAAACGGCAACGTCTTTGCCTCCGTGCGTTAGCGACAGGGTGAAAAAATCTTGGCAACCCCGCGGGGGCGAGAGACTCGAGTTTGCGAAGCGTAAGGGCGCACATGTCACGCTCTCCGTTATTTAGTTTTTAAGTCAGTTTTAAGTGTAATTAGGAAAATAAAGTAGTGTACCAACATCACGTGTTTCCATCATCATTAAACAACATACAGTCCACTTAATATCAACGATCCAAAACCCGTACAGGTATAAACGGACCAAATGAATGTAGCGGATAATGTATTAACTAACCTGATGTCCAAAGTCAGGGATTATAGCAGTTATTTTGTTCTCAGAACGGATCGTCTCGAACGGAAGTCAATAAAAGATCCATATTCCATATTTTGCACTTAACAGTTACGTACTGTTAAAGGGTGGGTGGATTGAAGATATAAACTTTTTAAATACTAACAGAAAGTCAAAAGTAAAAGTTTTTGTAGTTATTTGTTTTTCGGAACGAGGGAGAACCAGCCTGAGTCACATATTTTCTGATATAACAGAAACAGGTCTATATGAACAGGATTTCTGTTATTTGATTTGATTTTTGTTCCAGCAGTAGCCTGCCATCATATTAACGACCTGTCTTCCTTGATATTAACGTTAATATTCTTTTATGTCTTGGTGATATCTTGCCTCAAGCTCCTCATTGAACTCTCCAAGGTTTTCTGGAAATTTATCAAGGTGACAATCGCGAAAGTGCGACGTTAAATTTATTAAACATTTAAACAACCTAGATTTTGGTAGTTGTTTATCATATATATTTGTTGTTGTCAAATCATATTGGTCATTGTTTATCATACAATGCATCTGTAGTTTTCAACTTTGGCGTTGTTCAGTTTTAGTATTGTTTAATGGTGTATTTGATCTGTTTATACCACTTTCTTCCGCTTGGCGTACCTGTTCATAGCAGTTTTACTATAGATTCGTGTTGAGGAGGTCAAAATATAAAGAAATAATGTCGTCGCAACTCCAGCACAGATTATTTTTTTTTGGCGGCCTGGGTATTTAAATTTTTAAAACAACGCTAACATACCTAATGTTAGTTACAAGTGCAGAAGTCGTATGCGACCTTATAAACAAAGTTTTTCTTACCTTAGATATCTAACCTAACCTGATATTGTTGTTATGTACGCTTAAAATACGGTCTAGGGGTAAATACAATTAGACGGGCTGAAATTACGCATTAAAAACATTTTTTCACCATGAAGGTTTTATTTAATCATTACAATCAAAAAATTTTAACATAATCATGAAGAATTCAAAAAAATAGTTTTTTATATTTTTCAAAACAAAATGGCGGCTGCACGCTGGCGCAAAGTATCTACAAAAAAACGGCAACTATTCTGGACGTCGTAATTTTCATCTGTAACAGTCCAGGAAATAAAATTTATGTTAAAAATACATATAATGTGTCGGTAAACCTCAAAAAATTAAAAAAATCTACATTTGGCAGACGTTTCTCTAGAAAATCGGTGAATTTTCCATTTTTTTTCAGATACTTTTTCATTAATAATTAAATTTTGCAACATAAAATTCCAAAACATTTAGGTGTACAGACAAGCTAAGAGTATAAAGGAAAAACCCTGAAAGTTTTAGCCAAATCGGCCGAGTAGTTTTTGAATAATCGTGGTTGGCAATTTTGAAAATGCTGTTTTGAGTAAAATTCGTTTAAAGTTTTGAATACCGAAAAATGGTACTTACGATTACATTTATATATGTACATTTATATGTATATGTATATAATTCCGACTCTCATGTATACAAATTTTGGGGATTTCAAAGTAAGATACAATAGATACAACTTTCACTAGGGCCGAACAGCTCTCGTACATATATAATCCTTCTATTTTTAATTGAAAATGATAAATACGCCTGGGTAACAAAAAAAGCGGTGCAACTTTATGGTTCCATGGGCGTGCATATATCTTAAATAAATTCGAAAATTGTGAAATAATTTTTTTCATTCAAATCAATATAGGAGATTAAAATTAGCCCTGCATACAAAACTTTTAATATTTGTAATATGAATTTGCTGTAAATAATGCTCATTTAGCCAGACAATCTCAAAAAATTGTCTGTTTTAATAAACCTAGCTGAAATACACGTCACGAGTCTTAAACAAAGGCTCAGAATTCCAAATGTCGTAAATCATTTTAACGACGTCGTAAAAATGTTTTATGGCACAGTGGACCGAAGAAGTATTAGCAATATATTAAATGCAAAGTAGTTCTTTTCTTTCCCCTCTCCCCCCCCCCCTCTATATAGTCTCGTTGACCGGTGTTACCGCTAGTGGTTTACTCTGTTGCCGCCACCCGCCGTTGCCGGCTCTTCAAAATGTTCTTAAGTATAGTAATATACATAAAGTTGTTTGAATTTATAATTATTTTTTCCAGCAATTTTAAACGCTTTATTTTAATGCTAACTAATAAATTTATATCTCTATTTTTTTTAAAAATTATTTCCAAACTAGCTTTCTAAGAACGTCACGAACTAACAGTTTACTGAAGTATGAAGTATACTTGTACAGTGAGCTTAGCAATTTTAGAAAAATATATGACAACCTTGCTTTTTTCTACCTATTTTCAATTTAGAATGGAAATACAATGTACCTGCTGCGCGCTGAAAAAGGCGTTCTCGAAAAATGACGAAAAAAAATAAGGAGTCAAATATAACGAGTATTATACGGGAAATTTCCTAACTTTTTAGAGAAAAAAAGAAAAAATCGATTTTTTTGATCACCTAATTTGTATTTACCCCCTTAAATGACTTATTTCATTATTTGTTGGTTAGACCATACTCGTCACTGTATGACTCCAACAGAGCCAATGTAATAAATACTAGAAACTACACGATATATAATTTGATTCGAGTACGGCACGAAAATCATTAAACCAATAAACTTGACCTGAATCGAGCTCGAACTACGGTAAATAATTAGTTTAAAAATTTTTCAGGTTTTGCTAGCATTCGACGGCTGGCTTTGCTCTCACTTTCACTCGACTCTCTGCATTTTCGCGTATCTGCCTAGATGTCAGAATTTTACCGTCTGCCTACGTTTGAAATGAAGAATTTATGGTGTACCACGGGCTATGTTATAGGTCGTACGAAAGTTCCCGAAAGAAAAAAATGTTGAAATAATAATTGATATACATATTCAACGCTGAAGATATAAGCAAGACCATTTACAGATTATAATGATCGTCTGCAGTATTGGGTCTAATTGCAAACAATTTGAACCTGAAAAAAGTAGGCTAAATATCCAGTCCAAATGTTACTACATATTATGTTGTTCGAGTCTAATGAAATGTTAGTTGTTTTTGAGTGCTCCCACTAAATGGGAAGTAGAGGCCTAGAAAATAATTATGAAACAATAAAAAGTCGAAAATATAAATAATAACCCGTGCCCCACGTAGGTTAAATTTTAAATGGGATTTAACATGGGTTTTCCGATTTTGTAGGTTAAACCAAGCATTGAGCACTTGATTTAAATCGGTTCAAGGTGAAACTTGGTATCCCCAGGTTTTCGATATCGCTGAATCCAAATATCATGTCAAAAACCGGTTTTGATTAATGACAGCTGTCAAAAAAGCGGTCAATAAAAATTCATTTTTTTTTTTTTAAAAATTCTAATATTTTTTTCCATTTTTAAACAAAACCAAAAAAAATTTTTTTGTAAAAAAATTGGTAACGTGTTTTTCGCTCAATGACAACTGGCAATGAAATTTTTAATCGAATTTTTAGTTTTTCTCAATTTCTCAATTCGGAAAATAGTCTTAATTAAGTGTTTCAATACAGCTAAATCCGAATATGACGTCAAAAACGAGTTTGGACTCTTGATAGCTGTCAAAAAAGCTGTCAATAGAAATTCATTTTTTTGACAAATAAAACTTTTGGGGTTTTTTATATTTAAATACAAATATAGTATAGTTTCTAAATTTTTATAAAATTTAAACCAATTTTTTTTTTTTTTTTTTTTTTTTTAAGTGTTTTGGTTTTTTTTTTCCCCCCTCCTTTTTTTTTTTTTTTTCTTATATTTTATAGTAAATTTAGAGAATTTTCCGAATCGAGAAATTGAAAAAAAAAACTAAAAATCCGATTAAATTTCATTGACAGCTTAATTGACAGTTGTCATTGAGCGAAAATCACGTTACCAATTTTTTTATGACGAAACTTTACTTGATTTGTGTTAAAATATAAAAAAAATCCTTAAAATTTTAAATAATCAAAAAATTAATTTTTATTGACCGCTTTTTGACAGCTGCCATTAGTCAAAACCGGTTTTTGACATGATATTTGGATTCAGCGATATCGAAAACCTGGGGATATCAAGTTTCACCTTGAACCGATGGAAATCAAGTGCTCAACGCTTGGTTTAACCTAAAAAAAACGGAAAACCCATGTTAAATCCCATTTAAAATTCAACCTGCGTGGGGCACGGGTTATTATTTTTTTTTCGACTTTTTATTGTTTCATAATTGTTTTCTAGGCCTATACTTCCGATTTAGTGGGAGCACTCAAAAAAAATCGGGACTTTTCCAAAATAAGGACCACCCTAATGCCTATACATGTGGGGCAGTTAAATAGACACATTACAGTACCGAAACTGTTTATGCATTTTAATTACAACTATTAATAGAGGTGCCATTTGGGGTGGATTAAAAAACATTACGTCGATGATCAAACATTTTTTAATTATCCAGAAGACGTATCATCCGACGTGGTAGACGAATCTGCCAAATATTCATTCATACCAAACGTTTGTAAATATACGAGAGGGTACCCAAAAATAACCGGAATTATTTTTTTAAAAGCTATATATTTTCAATTTTTTTACAAAACAAATCCCCTTCAAAATACTCTCCGTTACAACTAATACATTTGTCCCACGGGTGCTTTCACTGTTCGAAACATTTTTTGAAGTCTTCTTTAGAAATGGCTGACAGCTTCTCCCTGGTTTTTTTCTTGACCTCTTCAATGTTGTCAAATCGATGTCCTTTCGTGCCCCTTTTCATGCGTGGAAATAAGAAAAAGTTGCACGGAGCCAGGTCAGCTGCGTGGGGCAGCGGAACCACGCCATTTTTAGTTAAAAACTGGCGAACAGAGATGGCTGTGTGTGCAGAAACGCTTTTCATTCCCAAGTCTTCCGTTAAAATTCGCTGAACCGAGCTCCAAAATAACCCACTAATCTCTGACAATTGATCAATTGTCTGTCGACGGTCTGTGAGCACAAACTCTCGATTTTTTCAACATTTTCGTCGTTTCGAGCAGTTGATGGACGTCTAGAGCGAGGTTTGTCATCAATCGACATATCGCCATTTTTAAACCGAGCAAACCACTCGTACACTTGAGTTTTTCCCATAGCGTCATCTTTGTAAGCTGTTTTCAACATTAAAACTGTTTCAGCAGCATTTTTACCGAGTAAAAAAACAAAATTTCACAGTTGCACGTTGTTCATTTAAACTTGCCATCATAAAATACGAAACAAGAACAAAACAGCGCTAGCAAAAACAATCACTGTAGATGAACAGAACAAGCCAGGTCGACAGGTGGCACTGAAGTGGCAATGAATTGCGCTAAACACGCCTAGCGGCAGAAATGCGTACTACACAAGCTCCGCCCACGGCAATGCTGTTCCGGTTATTTTTGGGTACCCCCTCGTATATTGGCGATTGACAAGTGCAGTTGTGCGTTTTGGCACTCGAATGCGCGCAACCAACACTTTCCGACGAGAAAACAATATTCACAATGCCTCTAGGAACAACATTTATTGTTAATTCGGCTCTTTTATAACCACGTTAAAAAAGAGGAACATAGATTTTGGAAATGCCACTTATTAAAAACAAACAACAGCTGCACAACTGTTATTTGATTTAATAACGGACGATACGGGTGAGTCATTCAAACATTTTTGTCGTATCTCACTAGAACAATTCACCGTACATTCATCAGTATGCAATTCAATTGATTGCACATACTTCTCATTTGCCCAAATTCACAGATTTTGCAAACATTTTGCAAACAAATCGATAAGTTTTTTATAAACATGCACGTAGAAATACTGGTCTGCAAATCGTAGAAGTGGTTGTAGACACATTTTTCAATTACTTAGACGATAAGCATTCACTGTTCTTCATTTCTGGAGTGGGTACTGGAACCTTCAGCGTTTAGCTGTTTAGCTTTTTGACGTAGTTTAATGTAACATAAAAAAATGCTAACGAACAGGTTATTTACACCATAAAATCCTTCATAGGTTCTTAAACTTCAGTGTCAAAACTACCTGGAACCCAGTGGAAACTACTTACGGAATGGAATTCATAAACACTGAAGTAATAAAAAAAGGTTCGACAAAATGTTTCGGCTTTTATAGTTAGATTTCCCTTGGGAAAAAATTTATTTTTTTTCGATTGAGTTATGTCATCACAACTTTTTTAAATCCCTTCCCCACTTTTTTTCACAGGTATTGAAAGATAACATTTTTTCTGATTACAATGTTGTTCCATAATCGGGGTATCTGATGATCAATTTGTGAAATTCATATATATTCGAAATATCCAGGACATAGGTGTCTTGGATCATCGAGAGAAAATTGTAAATCCCTATCAAAGCTCTAGAGGAAGTATTTTAGTATTTTAGTCCATAAATTATTTCCATGGCATCAAATTTTGGAAATTACCATGCTTCTTGCTTTGATGAAAACTTTTTAAGTAATTCTCATTTTATTTTTCTAGTGATTGTATTTATTTGTACAAATATTGCTAAAACTAAATAAGGAAGGGATCTGTCGATTTATTTTTGAGTTACGGGCAGCTTCAGAGCTCCAAAAAATTCAGAACTGCTGGTTTAGAGCAGTGTAGGCGCTGACGCCTTTTAGATGGAGAGGATTAAGAGGCAATTGGGGATGTTAAGGCGGTACAGTGACAGGTATAGAAAAACGTATGTACTTTAATACAAATATTATATTAATCATTCTTGTGTTTCTTACACTGCTGCATGGACTTAGATGAAACTATGTACGGGGTGTGTAAATTAAGTATTGAGACTTTTTTGAAATTTTTTTATTCGAATAGAATTACAATTCAGTATTGTCTCCTTCAAAATAACTTCCTTGGGAAGCCACATAGCGCTGGAGACTGTTCTTCTATACCTCATAGCAGTGCTGGAATTCATATACTGGAATGGCCTTCAGCTGGTCGGTTACAGCCGTTTGAATGTTTTCAATGGTACCAAAATGACGTCCCTTGAGGTGATTGTTCAATCTCGGGGAAGAGAAAAAAGTCACAAGGGCTCAAGTCAGGCGAATAAGGAGGCTGTGGAGTCACAGGAATCTTTTACTGGCTAAAAACTCGTTGGAATACTGAAATGGCTGTGTGACAAGGCGCATTGTCGTGATGCAACATCCAGTTGTTCTTGATGTTTAGTCAAATTTAACTCTTCCCCGATCATTCTTGTCGTCAACTGACGATCTGAACGCACAAGATCCCGTATTCTATCAACATTTTCATCGGTTCTTAATGAAGGCCTTCCGCTAAGTGGTTAATCTTCAATCGACTCTCTTCTTTCTGAGAATGCCTTAAATCACCGAAAAAACTGGGCTCTTGGAAAAACCTAGCTCCGTGGGCGTGTTGAAATTTTGCAAAAGTATCCGTTGCGCTATGTTCAAGTCTGAAGCAATACCTGATAGCACACCCTTGCTCAAAATTAATGTTACTCATTTTTAAAACGCAATAGAAAAAAAGTCCCGCCTCTGCCGTGTTGCTATATCGGACGTTGCCACAGTCTCATTACTTAATTTACACACCTCGTATAACGTTATATCTATAATTATACACATCACAATGTTTACATGATGCATATGGGCTACGTTTCATCAAAATCAGTATAGCGATGGCAGTTGCCAAGATGAAGCAAGTCTTAGCGACTACTTTTTCAATAATTTAACCACATAAGCAGTTGCTGTACCTGATGTTTCACAACTATTTACGCAGGCATAATATCGAAAATGGTTTGACATAGAAAAGTTGGTCCATTTATCTGATAAGTGTATACAACCATTTTATAGTCAGATGTACTACAGGGTGCTTCGAAAATACTACATGTTCAACTTCAGTTTATCAAATACAGGTTATCCAAGTTCAGGTTATTCAGACATAATAAACGTCTTTTATAAAATACTGGATGAGACTGGAAATAATAAGAAAGGCGCAATTTTTATAAAAATACTGTCTGGAGGTCACTGGAGGTCAACTGCTGGTTTACGTATGCATACCTACATTTTTTTTTTATATATATAACAACAGTGGAATGTGGAATTCAATGTATTCCATAAATATCTTGTTTCTACGTAAGTCGTATGACGTGCGTTTTTTTTCTAAAAGTCGCCATCGTCAATTAGGTTTTAGTTGTTGATGACCTTTAGCGGCTTAATTATATGTATAATTAATGTGTGCAAGTTGATGTACAATCCTACTTGGGTTGTAATTTATAATAATACTCGTAATTTAATTCGATTGTAATGTAGTTTCATGGTATCGTTACGTAGCTTTTAATAGCCTCTTCTCTCATTTAATGGAGTGTAATATGATACAACAACGTCAAATTTATAACATAACATTATCTATATATAAAGAGGTAATATTTTCCACAATTTTTCTATAGAACAAAACACATAGTATATCAAATAAATAATTAACATATTAATATTATTATAAACTTACTGCATAAAATATACAGTTTATGCAATAATACTGCGTGCAATGAATAGCTGTCATATAAAAACAGCGGCGTAGCCAAAAAAGTTATGAGGAATAACTTTTTTACAGAGGGAAATACTAATTGATATCGGGGATTTGATAGGGAAGGAAGGGATTGATTTAACTTTCCTAGTTTCAGTTTGTTGTTTAATAAACATTTCAACCTTGGAGAAAAAGGCCTAAAAATGTAAGTATCATAATTGTTTGCAAGATTCAACACCTGTGCAAGATTGTCCACATCATTTTGGAGAAAACATAAATTCTGAAAATTTTCTTATAAAATTTCAAAGAATGCATATTTTTTTCGGAGGTTTATTTTCTTTGGGAAATACAATCTAAACCAAATAAAAGTATCAAACATTTTTATTATACATTTTGAGACTAAACAAAATTAGTTTTGAACAGTGGCGGCCGGTGAAATTGTATATGCTCGTATTTTCGTAAGGAGAGCTGTGACCCACATCATATTTTAGGGGGTGATTACTAGACCTAAGTAGAGGAAATAATAGCAAAAAAAAAATCAAATGAAGTTTTCGATTTTTTTTTTAAATATCAAATATCCCCAGAAGATCTTGGAAACGGCTTGTATAACATTTGTGAAATATTTTTCTTCGCAATTTTTTACTTTTTGTGCTTTTTGCAAAATTTTCATTCTGATTAAAGATACAACTACATATGTATTGTAAAATCTCAGAAACGAAATGTTGGGATGAAATAAAAATTCAAATTAACTTGAATAACTTTTAATATCAATAATAACTGTAAAATAACTTTTACAGAAATCGAATTTTCGAGAAAATCGCAAGGATAAAGACTTTGTTTTTACTTGGTAATTATTAACAAATAAATATAAAAGTCGTTTCTAAGATACTCTGGGGAGGCAGACATTTTTAAGAAAAAAATTTTCAATTTTTTTTCATGTTTCATTTGAAATGTGTTTGCTATTGTATTGTTGCCTTTTACTTAGGTCTAGTAACTACCCCTTAAACTATGAGGGTAAATCAAATATGAACCGAAATTTTCATTTTTAAATTTATTGGTACAATATACAAACATGAAAATACATACTACTTTTCTACACAATCTCCTGCTTTTGTTATGCATTTTTCCCAACGGATTGGAAGTTTTTTAATGCCATCATCATAAAAAGAACGGAGGCGTGTTTCCAGCCAGTGTCATCGACGAATCGCTCACCTCCTAGTGGTTTCTTTTCAGATACTCACTTATTTGTAACAAATCAAATCAAAAATTTTTGTTACTACAAAAATGTATTTATGTGTTAATTTTTTAAGATTGTTTCGTCGCGCAATGACTTACTTCCTGCATCATATATTCTTTATAATCGTTTAAAAAAAGATCCTGCTCAGAACTCTCTTCATGAAGGCCACAAAGAGATATTTCTCTTACACACACTGGGACTCATAGTCGCCTTGTTGTGGCTGCATGTTCTGTGGTATAGTTTATCTCTATTTCATCCAAAGTAAAGTGGTGTTGCAATAACTGGTCATTATTACCGAGACGTCAGCTATGGACAAACTACTGAATTTCGCTCACATACTGTTTATAATACTATATAGAGTTCGCATTTATCTAAAACTTATTTTCCACAAAACTGTGGCTTATCCTCTTCCGATTCCAAGGTCTTCAACTATCGGAACTGATCTGGTAGAACCGACTTTTTCGACCTGTCTCAAAATCGTTTGATTTCATTTCGAATTCAACCGCATACGTTATGTAAGATCTCGGCAGCAATCGTGACCTTGCATTTACGCGTCAAATAGCAGCCTCCCACCCAGTTTATTTTGCGAGCAGCACATTTCGGAAGGCGAGGAGATGCCCGATTTGCGTATACCCGACGGTTGCTTCTGAGGGGCCTTCGCCAGCAGGTGTCCTTTCTCCTTCCACGTCCTCGGGCAGCGGCACCAAAAGACGGGGCGGTTCAACGACAGGATACGCGTTTAGTTTACAGTTCGCAGCATACGGAACGTGTTCAGAGTGGTACACATCGACGATCGAATGCCGATTCGTGACGCAACAGTCCTCTGATAGCAAAATATCGGTCTGTCGGTTCGTTGGCTCCTGCTGACCAGTCTTGGGCATCTTCGTCGCAGAATTTAAACTGACGCTCTTGCGCCGAGTGCTCCGAGGCGCCAAATTAATTTAGCCGAGCTTAATTGTTCGGTTTTATAATTAAAAACGGTGTAATGAGTCACGTTTTGTAGTGCCTCGGTTTAGTTTTGTGTTCTGTGTTGATGTTAATGTTTGCGGCTGTGTCGGCTTCTTTGTGAATCATCCTGTAAGTGCGAATATTTTTTTCTTGCTTGGTGAATTTACCCTTCAAGTTAAATTATAAGAAATTTCGGTCATTGTTCAGATAAGCCACTTTTGCAATTTTAACGTTTTTTTTTGTCAGATACCCAGAAAACAGTAATATACACCATGTTTGACCACCAAAATCGTGCGCAAAGTAGTATTAGTTCCACAAGTTAACGGGAAAAGGCAGTGAATAGGGGTGCTGGGTGGGTAAAATAACGCGTAAATAATGATTTTTTTTATTTCGCATGTGTCTGTGAAATTTCCCTTGCCCTTTTAGACACGTATCTCTGTAAAGGTTTCACAATAACATTGCATTTCCACATTTACGTATTATACCTACAATTTGCCTTACCCTTTTATACGAGTTCAGAATATTGCGCAGTAGGTACTGACCGTGAAAATTTATTAAAATATTACGCAATGACCTGGAATATCTTAATTTTTGGACAATCTTGACCTTTGACATGAAGAAACATGTGTTTCCAATGGGTTTTATGAAAAATAAAATACATTAAAAAATGTTTGCCTTGCCTTGAAAAAAATCACTATTTACGCGTTATTTTACCCACCCCTGTTCGCTCCCTTTTCCCGTTAACTTGTGAGACTAATACTACTTTGCGCACGATTTTAGTGGTTAAACATGGTGTTTATTACTGTTTTCTGGGTATCTAACGAAAAAAACGCTAACATTGCAAAAGGGGCTTATCTGAACATTTACCGAAAGTTCTAGGAATAAATAGAAATTCGTGAGTTTTTGGGGGTTTTTATCTGATTAAAAAAATCAAAAACCAAACTCAGAAAATAGCCAAAGCCAAAAACTTCAATTGGTTTCAAAGTTTACTCTCAATATGACTGTTTAAATTGAATTTACAATTTATTATAGTTATTGGAGAATTAGACAAAAAAGTAGTAACATGTACGAGTATAGTATAATAATATACATAGTGTTTAAAATAAGCTTACTTTTGTATACCCTCTGCATATAGAGTGTGTCCACGAAAGTTGGCATTATATGGGAAAACACTATTTTTTGGACACTAGATGTCAAATTTGGTATTTGAAACAAAAGAAAATATCGCAAAAAGTTATTAACAGAAAACATTTCAGCTGCCATTTTTTTCTTAATTTGGATTATCTATGAATGCAATCTTGATTAGCTTGATCTGCGAAAAGGATTCGATTTTTCACATTTTTTTGCTTCGAATATCAAATTTGACGTACACTACCTACAATACATTTTTATCCCATATAATGCCAACTTTACTGTATAAACAGTTTTAAAAACTGATATAACCGGTCTCTATAATAATTTAATATAATCAAAAGTTAGAAAAATAAGAGGATAGTCAGTTATAAAACACCCTGTAGATTTAAAGAAAGCATTCTTTCTTTAACTTTTTTTTACTGAAGGCAAGAGGAAAATTGTGTTGCTAACATGAGATCATCAGTGTGGGCAAAAGGCCATTTCCCTATTAGATTGATAATAAAATATACCATAAAATTAATTTTGTTTCAAATGCGGCAGTTTTTATCGGGTTTGGGTTTACATCAATATCGAACTTTATTTCTAACGAGTTTTTTTAGATCGTAAGAAGCAATAAAACGCAAGGTTTCGTAACGTCATCGGTATGCTAAATTTAATCAGAGACGTAATTTAAAACTAGAGAATTGAACGTGTTAATTTGATTTACAGAATTGGGTAAACAACTAAATCGTTATGAAGGATTGCAATGAGAACATTGTTATGAAGCGAGACTGATTCTCCGTTCATTGTCATTCACCATCATACATCACAGAATCGGAATTCGATCTGTATATGCAAAAACTTCCTTTCGATTACTCTGTTATCATCTATATGCACTAAAATCTTCATTCCCTTGTATTATTTAGTTATTCACAAAGTATTCACAATGAATTGGTTTTGTCGAGTTCATATTGATAACATTTAACCTCTTTTTTTGGCCCATCAACGCTATCTTTAATCTATTTACAGAAATTAATTACTTTTCACTGCTAGCTTATGTGTAAACAAAATATGTTTTTGCCGTTAAATGTTTGAGAATGTCCACAATGATCACGTTAGTAAAATAAAATAAATAACAAGGTGATAAATAATCTTATCGCGTTAACCTCAAAATAAAATAATTGCAATGGAAAAATTATGTACCCTGCTATAGGTATTTAGATTTACCTACTGAATATACCGATTCCCAAGATATTTTTTATTAGTGTTTACATGATTATACCAAGGTGAAATTTATGAAATACGAGTTCGTATGCAGGAAGCTACGTGTGGGTACATCTAGATTTTTTTCATATATTTCAAGAATCTTGCAGAGTCGACCTTCGCCACATCCGTGAGTACCCAAAAATAACCAATTAAATTTTAACATTAATGTGGATTTGTTTTTAAATCATCGGCCATGGAAATAAATCGGTGCTTTCGCTTAGTTCTCCGACAATTTGTGTAATAGAATTAGATACACGAGATACGAATCTTACTTACGAAATTAAGTTTGCAAAATATTGGTATAATAATAGCATAATATCAATAGCTGTTCGATATACTGATGGCTGTAGAAGGAAGGTTAACCAGTTCTTATTTGGCAAATATCTGCAATTGGTGCTACACTCGTGCCGGCGAATAGATATAGTCATGACGCGAACATCATGCGCTGTATTTGTGTAATACTGGGTCTCCCAGAGAATTCTGACCCATTTCGATCGTAAATATCTTTTGACAGAGCGAACTTAGAAAGATGCGGTTTCCGCCAGTCAATGTACCATTTCAAAAAGTTTTTTTCATACTATGTTAAAAACTTGTTACTTGTCCTATAGGGTGTTTTGAAATATGGTCACATTCAACGCTAAAATTCGCTACAATTTTAAACGCAACACCCTATATATGTTTACACCAAACAGAAGCTGGAATCTTCCGCTTTTTAAACATATAATTTGTTACACTTTACTTTCAAAATAGGTTAGTAATTTGATTTTTAAAAATATCGTGTTTTGGACGTCCCAGAAAATTCTAACCCTTTTTGATCGTAAATATCTTTTGAAGAGTGAATTTACAAGGATGAGGTTTTCGCTAGTCGATTTACCATTTCAAAAAAATGTTTTTCTTGATATTTTAAAACTGTGTTACTTGTCCGATGTTTCTAAAATTTAATAAAATCAAAATATGGTCAATTTCAACGTTGAAATTTTTCCGCTTTCCAAAAATGTGTACCTAGTTTGTTACACTTTACTTTCTAAATGAATAGTAATTTAATTTTTAAAAACATTGTGTTTGACTCATTTTGACTGTAAATTTTTCTAACAGAGAGAACTTACGAGGATGTGGTTTTCGCCAGTTAATTTACTTTTTCAAAATTTTTAAAATGAAATTGAAAAAAAGATTAATTTTGTTAATCTGAAATCTAAATACCAGAATAATAAATGAATTACTGAATTTCTGGAGTAATTCCTTGAAAATTGTTGACAATATTTCGGCGCAACTTTTCAGGGGTTTGCGGAATGAGATTGTAGCATATAATATACTTCATACAAGAAAGTCTGCCACTGTTCTTTCCGATGAGTGTGCGATTGTCACTCAATTGGCCAGCAATTCCTATCCACCTCTTTCCAAGCCCATTCCCAAAGCTTTCTATTACACAATTTTGTACAAGAAATGAATAATGAGATGTACAATGTACATGTTCATGTTCAGTAACACGAGCACCGTGTTGCCGTATAGATGATTTTGATCCAACTGAGGGTAGAAATAAATCTGCAACATATTCGTATAAACTTTTCCAGAAATTTTTACCCCATTTAAAAAGAAAGGACCTTACTTTTTAATTTTGGAAAGTCTCTTAACAATAATAAAATGACAATTCCAGAGATTTCTTAATTTAAATTAATGAAGTAGGTAATTTTTCTTTAATTTTGTTCTGTTAATTTCAACTACCAGCTCATTTTGAAAGTAAAATGTAATAAATCATACATTCTTGGTAAGTGGAAGAATGCAGCTTTTGTTTGGTGTAAACATTTTTTTGACAAACAAATTTTTGTAAACAAATTTTGACCATATTTCAAAAACACCCTGTAGGACAAGTAACAGGTGTTTAACAGAGTACGAAAAAAACTTTTTGAAATACTAAATCGACTGGCGAAAACCGCATCTTTCTAAATTCGTTTTGTCAAAAGATATTTACGATCAAAATGGGTCAGAAATCTCTGGGACAACCGGTACTGTGCAATACTTTTATACTGTTTGATTACGATTACTATATCTGTTTGTCGATCGAATGATGACAACAAGCATCTTTTATTTCTTGAGAATATATCATCTAAACCGAAAAAATTGTCACATTATAAACAACATTTTTGGGTTCCAACATTTTTGTTTATTACAAAAGTTCTATTAAATGGTTCTAATTATTATTTTCTGTCTGGATTTTTTAACTTAATATTTGTGTCTTGAAATAATAATATATCGTAAGTGCTTATTTAAATATTGCTAGTAAATTTGAATCAGCTAAACAGTTAAAATTTAAAAATAGTACAAGTTAAAATAAATTAAATAAATGTGGACAAGTGTACAGGAATTTCTTATCACACAGTATAGTAATGGAATTATAGGAACGTCCTTCATGGATACTGACTGACGTATCTACTATTAATCTTCAGTAGGAAATGAGATGAATTAGTGATAATTAAGTTGATTTTAGGTCACATATTTTACATAGGTACTTACATTTTTATTTTTAATTAAAAGTCCAAGGTCAATAAATCGATTAGAATCATCAGCCAATCCGGTATTAATGGTTTTCTTCCGGGATGTAATAATTATTAACAAAATTCGATACTTCGTTTTTGTTTAATTTTAAGAACTAATTAAAAAACTCTAAAATAAACATTAAAAAATAACTATAAAGGTTATTATTAGAGTAAAAATAATCATTATACACTCCCTCTTATAATTAAATGATTTTTTTATTATTTTCCTTATTTATTTTTTGAAATATATTCAACTTTAAAATAGTAACTTTGCTTAGAAACAGTCCTGGGTATATTATAAAAAAGAAGGAATTTGATGGAGATGAACGCAGAGGATAATTAACCCCTAAAATTTTAAGGGTACCTTCTTATTATATCTACACAAAATCATATTCAACGAAAAAAGTTTTCCTGCTTCTACTGAAAATACTGTCGTCTAATAAAATCTGAATAATTACACTAATTTTATTCGAAACCTCACCTATTTCGCTTAGACCTAATATTTGGACTATTTTAAATTGAGTTATTTAATTAAAAAAAAAACAGCTAAGAGAAACAGGTAAAACGATAGCAAAACCTGGTGAAGTGTTTGTTTACTAATTGTAAGATATAATAATTGTCAAGTCAAGAATTATTGCATACAGATAGGGGTATACAGGGATACATATACAGGTTGTGTAAAGCCGACATCAGCCACATATGAAAAAGGACAAATAGCACTGAGACGACAGATAAGAAGCAACCGCATACGCATCGAAGGTAGTGGGAAAATAAGACCGGCCCACCACCAGTAAATGTGCAATAGCGGGAGGCGGCACCTAAGCGCGCATTGGCGGAACTCTGCCTGAACTCCCGTGGCGCGCTTAACTTAAGCGCGCTGCGTAGCAAAGTTTGTGCATTTGAACGACGCGCGGACTGTTCCGCCAATGCGCGCTTAGGTGCCTCCCCCGCTATTGCACATTTACTGGTGGTGGGCCGGTCTTATTTTCCCACTACCTTCGATGCGTATGCGGTTGCTTCTTATCTGTCGTCTCACTTCTGTTTTTCCTTTTTCATAAGTGGCCGATGTCGGCTTTACACAACCTGTATACATAAATAAAAGGAAATAACAGTTAATTACCTCTTACATCGAGTAGATTCAAGGCAGTAGTCAGGTAGAAGACAATAGAAATGAACATCAAGAACTGCATAGACACTGACATACTTGCATAGCGGAATATAATAATAAGAAAAAATAATAGTTATGTTGTGTTATGTATTTATACACATAGGAAAGCATTTCATTGATCTTAATAAATTTTGAAGTGAGAAAAGTGTATTTCTTTATATTAAACAAATCTTCATTTAAATAAAAAAAATATTTTGTTCTTTTGATACAGAAATATTTGTATAGTCAAATCATAAACTCTTTCCTGTGTGTAGAGTCGCAAATAAATATACAAAAAAATTATAAAATTGACCTTTCGCATCGAGAATCTTTTGAAAAAGCTTTAAAGCGAAACTTCAATTTGAACCACTCTGAAGTTATACCGCTAGTTTGCCTGTATCTTAGCAAATGTAAAACTGAGTTAACCAATCGTCGTCGAAAGTGGGCGGGCTGAACATAACTCATCGCCAATGGCAGATATTGAGGTATTACGTCACAGAAGCCGCTATCCAATGATATTATCGCTATCCATAATCACTCCTACTGACCTACTGCTAATATTAAGTCACTCATATGGTATATAAACATGATTTGATTACTCATAAAAAACTGGACAGAGAAAGCCATTCGATTTGTTCAAACGATATTCATATAAAATTAACAGAGTAATCCTAGGTACTTAAATGGGGCTTCAATTTAATTGCAGTTTGCATATTTTGTGAGTCCTACCAAGTTTAACAAAATAAACAAAACTTATTTAATAACCATAATGTGAAAGCCAAACAAAGATTTGCGCAAGTGCTACTGGTTACTGAGTATGGACATCGAGTTAGGACTCATTAAAAAATGTTATATGGTAGGTATATACCTAATTTAATGTCAGTTAATCCTGTGAATATAAAAAAAGATTGTTTTACTTTTTTTGTGCTTAATTCTGTTCCTGCCGCTCTGATTTTAAAATATCAGCTCTCGTTTTTTATTTTTGAGATATTTAAATGGAACAACAATGTGTTTGTTTAATGTTTTTAAGCGTAGTTCTCACGTTGTAGAATTAAACTAATTAATTTATTTTAATGCTGTAGTAACCACATACTCGAAACCAAAGTTTCAAGATGAGTTTTTTTAATTTTGTTGTGGCAAAAACTTTGTGTGGCAAAAACTGGTAAAAATACACAAGGTGCTCGGGGGGCAAATGTTACGTTTGGTTTCCTAATTGACGAAATAAAAATAAAAAGTTATTAGCCCTCAATTTCTAAATCTCCATTTTAATCACAGCATAAGATGTGACTAACGAATTCATTTTGTCGATATAACAAACCACTCAAAAAAAACTAACCGCATAAACGGTTTTCCTCAGATAAACCTCGGCCTCTCTGATAACAAGCTCATCGCCTACTATGACCGAGCGGATCGCATAGAGCTTCAGTCAGCGTTTCGATCGACAAGCATGAAGATCACGGCCCAACCTACCGACTCCAACCTGCTCAAATCCGCGGCGGACGTCATCGCCTTCCTGCTCTACGCCTTCGTCGTCATAGCGCGGTCCATCTATGGGTTCTTCCTGCCGCGCTCGTACCATCATCGGAAGGACATTACCGGGAGATAGCCCTGGTGACGGGTGGCGGAGGTGGGCTGGGGAGGCTTCTAGCCCTCAGACTTGCCAAACTTGGTGCCACCGTAGTTCTGTGGGACATCAGCATGCAGGGTGAGTAGTCAATATTAGCCCTTGATACGTTTGGAGTCATAGTTAACGTTGCCTTTGATATTTTTGATTAGTGTTAAGATAAGGCACAGCTGAACATTTTTTTTTTAAAGAGCGCTCTTGAAATAAATTAACCCGTTTCGGCCGAAAACGCCACTCCCGGTACATCGCTCTTCAGCGCCTCATAACTAATACTATTTGCGACAGAAAAATTTGACAGGGACACATTTTTGAAGTTTAAGGCGTGCCCTTTTCCGATGGTGTCCATGAAATTCCTCCAAAAATTATTAATTATGGAACAAAGCAGTTTAAAAAAAAAAACAATTTTTTTCCACATTTTTTAAAATCAAAATTTCAAGGGGTTTACGATCTGCAATGGACCTGGAACCTCACTAACCGGTGGAATAAATGTTTGAACTTTAAGTATACGTGGTTTAAATATCGATTTTTTTGCCTTATACGTTCAAAATGGCGCCTGAACTGCTAAATTTTTGCGTAAAAATTCAAAATCCCCTTGAAAATTTGATTAAAAAAAAAACAAATGTGCAAAAAAAATCATGTTTTTTTTTAAAAAACGCTTTTTTTCGTAATTAATAATTTTTTGGGGGAATTTCATGGACACCATTGGAAAGGGCATGTCTAAAATACGTCCCTGTCAAATTTTTCTGTCGCAAATATTATGAGGCGCTGAACAGCGAGTGGCGTTTTTGGCCGAAACGGGTTAAGTTGTTTAACAAAATTAGTTAGTGTCTAACAAATTTGTCATGTTTAAATAAACTACTTAGTTCCACTACAACGAATGGAGGTGCCTCAAGGTATCAGCCTTCGTCCTTTCAGAACTTCGTAATATTTCATTACCTAATACTTATTGGAAATGTCACTGCCAAGTTATAGATTTAGTTTTTTTTTATCATTAGAGTAGTAATATATAAATACTAAACTTCGCTTGAATATGGTAATACCTTCTATATTTTAAAAATCTATGAAACGCATTTTGAATAAACAAAAACTTTTAGATAGATCATGTGTAATTGAGTTAGATCGAACGAAGTTATGTAGGTAGGGTCCTTAGCTTATAATTTACTCATTATTTACATTTACAAATAGTGTGTTCTTTACCTAGTTTCAACTGAGGGAAATAAAAAATTTAATAACGATGTTGTTACTTCATTTTTTTTATACTAACTGACTGTTTATTACACCACCACAGAATACCCTACCCATAGGTAGGTATTCTGTGTAGATCACTTTGTATTACCTACTAGCTATCACAGAGAATAAGTGTGTTAACATTGAGGAGAATTTATTTTAGTCTCCTAAACTCAGCAGAGATCGGACTTGGATTGTGAGTTACTCAGTTTATTTCTTATAGATCTAAACTAACTCGGTCACTATAAATAACAATGATTTGAGAAGCTGCATCCTGATGACAGATGTAAGTTAATTATTTCCTTAGTTACCTAATGAATAAATGCGTTTCTATTTATAATGCCTTGGTTAATATTGTGACAACGGAGAGGCGGTTCTATTTCTGACAAACTGAAGAATGCGTATAGCAGAAATGTTTTAAATTATTGTCTTCTGTTATTATTATCAATATCCATTGTCACTACTTTTATCTTTTATCACATTCTTGTTTGCCTGTATCTGTACCTTTTTATCATGTTATGTAACCAGAGTTTTAAGTAGTTCACGGCATGATTTGTCGCACTAACGTGTGAACCCTTTTAAATAAATTCACGGTTATCAAATCAACAAGCTCAAGCCAATATTTGCCTCGAGAGAATTCGTAGACTAAATATTTTTTTAAATAGTTCTCTTTGTGCTTTAGCAGTATTTGCAATTAGTAAAGCATGTTACAAAAGTTTCCTCAATGTACAACTATGTACATATTGCTGTTTTAAAATAATTCTGCTCTGAAATAATTATTTACTGATTATATTTGTTGAATTATATGAATTTGTTTATAAACTGAAACACTGACCTCTGACTTTTAAGATATTGTGCTCGATTCTTAGAGCAGTTTCTCTCGATAGTTTGCTTTAAAATACTGCTTCCATATCAGCATAATTGCAAAGTTGGTCGAGATGCAAACTGAATACCTATGTATCATGATCGACAAAAAGCAGATTCATTTTTTATGCAATGTTGTCTGAGACGTCATTAAAGGTTACTCTATTCGCAAAATTCGTTATAAGTTCCCAACCATTATAAAAAAGAATGTCCGCTAATTCTCGCTTATTTGTGTTATAATTTTATCGGTCTGATCGACTGCCTGATATAAATTGAGATGCAGTTGCTTTAAGACATTGTCATTTTTTCACTGGCATTTGAAAAAAATGGGTTATACTGTGAGTGAACTTTAGAAACGACCTATTTTGCCGAATACTCGGCTGCTGAAATTTAAATCCAAGGTGAAAAAGTCTTACAAAATTGCCGACTTCCATCTACATACACCTCTAGCGCAATAACTGCTTAAGTAGACGCAATCGCGTGTGTTTGCACGTTTTTTGGAAAGGCCTCCTAGGCATCGCAAGCGTACTCACTTTTATGAAATAGTTGAAATTAACAAGAAACAAAAAACGTTTATGAAACCTAATTATTAATTAGTTTCATTGCCAAGGTTGATACGCATGGTTTATAATAACACGTTACGTCACTTAAAATAATAACGAATGTAAATAATAGAGAAATAATAGTAGTGGCAGTAAATAAGTATAATAATGCCTAATTACTGTCGCAGAATTTTTTGCATGCGTTAGAAAGCTGCAAGATTCATTGGACTGGGTAAAAACATAATAAAAACATTTCACTTTTGTTGACACCGTTTGTTGGTTGATATTAACCAAAACTGAAAAGTGTTAAGAAGACTAGGGGTATATCTTCCTAATTGATAAATTTAATGTTTTTTTAACTTTCTTTATTTATCATGGTCGATTAATTGGTGTCTATAAAGGATTAAGTTGATATTTCAAACTTTCCTATTATTTATCATAAATTATTGATTTTTTAATGAAATGTGACTAAATTACAGTTTGTTGAAAAAGTAAAAAAATTAAAATGTTGGACTTATGGACCTTTGTTGGTGGACAAATGTTGGACCTTTTCTTCCTGTGACGAGAAATTACAATTTGGAAGACATGTTAATGCAGTGGTTCTTAAGATTTTAATTTGACCATTTTTAGGAGTTAGATGTGATAAGGTTGTTTAGTTTCTTTCACTATAGTACAGGGTTTGTCCGGAAAGTAATGTCAGTTAATTTTTTTTCCCGAGACTGTACGCGCCAGCCCGCGCTTTACGTGCTGGGATTGTGGTGGGGGATCTGGCAACAAGATCCAACAAGCGTCAGTTGGCTACCGGTCGGTGTAGCGGTCGCATCACTCGTTCTTTGAGAGTCGTTACAGTGACCCGGTGCAAGAAAAAATGCAACGTTTGCTTGAGCAACGGATGACGATCAAGTTTTGTGTGAAACTGGAGAAGAGTGCTGCGGAAACCATTCCAATGTTGAAGAAGGCTTTCGGCGTCGATTGTCTTTCGGACAGGCAAATTTTCCGGTGGCACAAGGCCTTCGCAGAAGCTCGGGAAGATGTCAACGACGAGAACCGCGCTGGACGGCCATCAACCTCCAGTTCCGACGACAATGTGAAACGTGTGCGTGACTTGTTGAACACTGACCGTCGTCTAAGTGTCCGTTTAATTTCCGAAACATTAGACATTACGAAAACCATTGTTCACGAAATTGTGTCGGAGTCTTTAGGAATGAGGAAGGTGTGCGCGAAGCTCGTGCCAAAAGTGCTAACGGACGATCAAAAAGCGAGGCGCGTCGAAACCTGCCAAGAACTTTTGGACACCTGCGAAGACAACCTCGCTTTCCTTGATGACGTTATTACCGGGGACGAAAGTTGGGTCTTTGAATACGATCCGGAGACGAAGAGGCAAAGTGCGGAATGGCACACGTCGAATTCCCCTCGCCCCAAGAAGGCCAGGATGTCCAGTTCAAATATCAAGACAATGCTGATTGTCTATTTTGATTGCCGGGAATTGGTCCATCATGAGTTCGTTCCGCAGGTGACAACCGTAACCGGAAAGTTTTACGTCGAGGTGCTGAAGCGGCTGAAACGCAGGGTGAATCACGTCCGCCCAGACATCTCAAAATCCTGGAAGCTTCACCACGACAATGCGCCTTCGCACACCTTCTTCCTCGTGGCCGATTACCTCGTCAAGGCAGGTATCACCGTTGTTCCCAGCCTCCCTACATCCCCGATGTGCCCCCCTCCCCAGACTTTTTTCTGTTTTCGCGCCTCAAAACCCCAATGAAAGGACAGCATTTTGGGTCGGTGAAAAACATTCAGAAGGCTTGCACCGACGCTTCAAAGGCGATTGCGGAAAACGACTACCGTGTTGCTTTTGATGCGTGGAAGACCCGCTGGAACCGATGTGTGGAATGTATTCTGAAAGTTTCTAAAGATTTGTACACATAGAACCAATAAAAACCATTTTTCAAAGCTCACTGACATTATTTTCCGGACAAACCCTGTATAATGGATTCGTGAATCCCTTCTGGTGCTTTCAGGGACCACCGTTTATTAAGAACCACTGGATTAATGATTTCAACATCACAATTCACTGACCTACTGAAATTTCAAAAACACTTTGAACAACATCTTAACCTACGTCAAAAATTACCTACTTTTGAATTAGTCTTTTAAATGTTTTGAAAACATATCTGTCTAAGAGTTGTGATTTCTCTTCATTCATTTTTTTTCTTTGTAGTACGAATTGCCAGGTTTTTGTATGAAAAACAGTAAAACTGCCTCCTGTCTTGTTAACCGAAGAAAATATGATTTTACTTTCTCGCTAGTCATTTACAGAATTAACAAAATGCAGTTGTCTAAGCATGGATCCTCGTGGACCATATTAAAATACTATTTAAGTTAACCCGTTAACGCTCAAGACAACGCAATTTTTAGCTCTTTTTCGAGCTCTGTTTCCAATAGTAAAAAGGAAGAATATTTCTATCAAACCTATGTACCTCAGTATTTTTAGGTGTGCTCTTCGATTTTCGGTGTAAAATTTTGGTTTCTGGTTCTCAGAAAAAAAATATGGCGGCTTTAAAATTGAAAAGCACCGAAATTTCGAGGACATTTTTTTTCATCATTTTTTTTCGAGCCAATAGAGTTTTAGAATTAGATTCCCATTGTGATCAGTGGTGATCTAGATAGTTGAAATAAGATGAGAATTGTTTTCCGTACTACGGACTTTTCTTGGATTTCTTCGGGCGGATCAAATAATATCGAACTATATGCCATTCGATACGGAATTACATGTATGTTGAAATGAATATACCTGAATGTGTTTTATCAATATCAATATTCACAATAACGATGAATCCAATATGGCGGTCAGGTAACTGAAAAAATGATGATTTTTTGATTTGGTATGAAATTCTTGAGTCCTGATGATTTCCCATGTCTCGATCACCCGTGGATTAAAAGCCGGTAATGAGTGATTAAAATCAAGATTGCGAATTCAATATGGCGGGTACGATATCAAAAAAGATCAAAATTGGTTTGACGCAAAAAATAATGTGGTATTCTGCCTTTTGTGAATGAAGTTTTTTCAGCAATTTTTATGCTGAGTAAGTTGTTTTTGAAGAAAAAATTCAGAATAGCTAAGAGTAGAACAGAAAAAAATGATTTCTACAGAAATGTTGATAAACGATGCGTGTTTCTACAGCCGATGTTCAGTAGTCACGATAAAAGATCGTTGAATGAATCATAGAAAGATGGTATTTTCAGGTTCAAGATTTCATGAATTTTTTTCCTCAAAAACAACTCACTCAGCATAAAAATTGCCGAGAATATTTTCATTCACAAATCCATGCAGAATACGATAGTATTTTTTGCATCAACTGATTTTGGTATTTTTGATATCGTACCCGCCATCTTGAATTTCACTCGTTACCCGGTTTGAATGCACGAGTGATCGAGACATGGAAAAACATCAGGAATCGTGAATTTCAGAGATGCTCTTGCTTATTTTTACAAAAAAAGTTAATTACTTGACCGCCATATTGGATTCATACTTATTGTGAACATTGATATTGATAAAACACATTCGGGTATATTCATTTTAACATAAAATTCTTTATCGGATGGAATATAGTTCTATCCAATAAATCCAAGAAAAATCCGTATTTTACAAAATTTCACGTTATTTCGTCATTTTGGAGAGGTTAAGTTGACTCGAGGTATGGAAAAAAATTCCAGAAAATCTTATTTCAACTATCTAGATCACCACTGATGACAATGGAAATCTAATTATAAAGCTCTATTGGCTCGAAAAAAAAAATGATGAAAAAAATTTCGATGCTTTTCAATTTTAAAGCCCTCATATTTTTTTTATGAGAACCAGAAACGAAAATTTGACCCCAGAAATCGAAAGAGCACACCTAAAAATACTGAGGTACATAGGTTTGGTGGGAATATTCTTCCTTTTTGCTATTCAAAATAGAGCTCGAAAAAGGGCTAAAAATTACGTTCTCTTGGGCGTTAACGGGTTAAACTTGTTACAACCTTTTAAATTGTCATGATATGAGTATAAATTATAACATCGCTGTTTTCTTTTACATAGAATGTACTACCGATTAAATAACGTTAACGTTTCTTTCTAATTGTGAGTGCAACACATTCAAAACCACAAAACAAATTATATAACCACTTAATCGTATTCAGAATTAGTATCTGATACATAAATTCTTGTCCTTGAACCTAAAAAATATCTTCCACAAGGTCATATTCATCATCGGCCGAAGCTTTTTTTTAACGAGACCAGTCCCGACTTAACATAATGTACTATAAGTATTCAGAACGCAGATTTTAATAAAAATAAATATAAACGTTGCCCAACCGACAAGGAGACGGTTAACTCTCACTTTTAGTATAGTGCCGATGTATCGCAATGTTTAGACATTACGAGTTTACGAAGAGAACGTAGACAGAATTGAACACTGTAAAGGTGAGGCTTTGTGAGACTATACAGGGTGCGTATAGCGCTTTAATAAGACCGAAAGAATTCGAGATAAATGTTGAGGTCACGGTATACATATATACAGTGTGTCCCGTTTTTTTTTTGGAACCACCCCTATAACTTTGGAAAGGGAAGTCAGATCAATTTGAAATTTTGGAAAATGATCAACTTTTTCTACGTGCATAATTAGATGAAGTGGCATTAAAATTACTCCATAGGCGTGCGCTCTAGGGCACTTTAAAGGGTCACTTTTTTCAAGAACTAACATGAGCGATTGGAGTGGATGAAATCCAATGACATATTCTTATTCAGCACTAGAATAAACCCCCCTGGTGCAAAAATTCAAGTACCTACCGTTACTAGTTATCGAGAGACAGGGTGTTTGTTTTTTTTGGGCCATCCCTATACTTTTGGAACCAGTAGTCGGATCCAATTGAAATCTTGGCAAATAATCTCGGCAAGTAATTAATTCCTGCTACGTGCACAATTAGGTAAGTTGATGACAAAATTACTCCATAGGCGTACGCTCTAGAGCACTGTAAAAGGTAATTTTTTTTTCAAAAACTAACATGAGCGATTGGAATAGATAAAATCCAATAAAATAATCTTATTCAGCACTACAATAAACCCACTGGTGCAAAAATTCAAGTACCTACCGTTACTAGTTATCGAGATACAGGGTGTGTGTTTTGTGGTTCCTATCTTATTTTTGTACTATTAGTTATTTTACAAACTAAAATTGCGTACGCCTATGCTTTGACGTCCAGAGAAACTTTTTTGCACATTTTGTGGCCCTTCCCCCTTATACGTCGTTGTTCAACTTTTACGAGGCAGACTGTAGAAGTCGGATCAACTTGAAATTTTGGCAAACAATCCCTAAAAAAATAGAAAGTGTAATATTAAAACAATGTAAAATGAAGTACATTAAGTTAATTAATTAATAATTTAAAATTATGTAAATTAATAGCCTATCCTGTGATTTTTTGGTAACGACCCCATTTCTCAAACGAAATCAAAATTTATTTTAATTCTTGTTAAATAAGTCAAGACTACTATTAGTCATAACGCTAACACGTTTCACGTGTTTCAAAATATCATATTTTTTACGAACTTATCTTATGTACTTACTGAGATAAAATACTCTGCATTTTACATTATTCGTAACTTCAGGCTCCAAAAGGTATCACTTGCTTTTTTTAGATATTTAGACATTATCCAGCAAACCGTACACCTCACTGTTAATTAGAAAAACTAATATTTCAAAATAGTATAATAACTAATAACTAATAAATAACTAATAGTACAAAAATAATGTAGGAACCATCCATAGGAACCATAAGATAGGCTCCAAAAAAAAACAGACAGTCTGTATCTCGATAAATAGTAATGGTAGGTACTTGAATTTTTGCACCAGGAGGTTTATTCTAGTGCCGAATAAGAATATGTCATTGGATTTCATCCACTCCAATCGCTCATGTTAGTTCTTGCAAAAGTAATCCTTTAAAGTGCCCTAGAGCGCACGCCTATGGAGTAATTTTGTCACCAACTTACCTAATTATGCACGTAGCAGGGATTAATTACTTGCAGAGATTATTTGCCAAGATTTCAAATGGATCCGACTCCTGGTTCCAAAGGTATAGGGGTGGCTCCAAAAAAAAACAAACACACTGTATCTCGATAACTAGTAACGGTAGGTACGTGAATTTTTGCACCAGGGGGTTTATTCTAGTGTTGAATAAGAATATGTCATTGGATTTCATCCACTCCAATTGCTCATGGTATTTCTTGAAAAAAGTGACCCTTTAAAGTGCCCTAGATCGAACGCCTATGGAGTAATTTTAATGCCACTTCATCTAATTATGCACATAGCAAAAGTTGATCATTTGCCAAAATTTCAAATTGATCCGACTTCCCGTTCCAAAGTTATAGGGGTGGTTCCAAAAAAAAAAACGGGACACACTGTATGTATATCATGACCGTGTATTGGAATAACATCATTTACTTTTCATATTCTATGAATGTATTTTCTTCTATTTTGAAGAAGACAATTTTTTTTTAATTTGTAGATATATGTACATATAACAGAGATATGAAACGTATACAGAGAATGTATTCAGAAACAGAGAATGTATTCGTATATGGATTCACATGTGCGTGGAATTTACATGTATTTATGTACCTATATATTTGACCATTTTTTATACCTAAATAAATAATTTGCGCCTCTCAAAAGATTTTACCATAATATGCATATCTAAATATATTACGTATTATTAATTTACACTTATCTTGCATATTTTTAAAAAATATCTAAAAACATACACATAACATTTCCTTCTGAGTAATAATAGTTATACTTATTTATTGTATCTTACATGTTCCCCTAATGAGTTTCAATTACAGGTTTAGCGGTTAAATTGGCGTTTCAGTTAACATCCCAAACATGCAAAATCCATTTTAATAAGACCTTGATATACACCAGGTACAACCTGTGATTTTTGCCAAGGTTAAATTTATTGAGCACTTAAAGTTGATTCTTGCTGTGCGATCTGGAATGCTATAATAGGAATTTAATTGTTATGTTTATTCTAGGAATGTGTTTTGTTGCAGTAGTGGATCTAGCCTATCATTCTAATAATTTTGTTTCGATTAATTTTTTGAAATGGCTAAATTAAAAAGGCTAGTTAGTTAAAGTTGGGTACATACCGGTTAGTCTAGATAAGAAAATATATTTCTAGGCAAGCTTAGTCTACGGTGTTTATGATGATGTTTATGGTTGTATATACACACTGATTAGTCATTGTAGTGGCATTACATGTGTAACACATTATTGTTCTATTGAAGAAAAATTTTTAAAACCAAATATTCTTTCTACATGACAAGTCTTAATATATGTGTAAAAAGAAGGCTGTGGATCCAGATTATTGGCTCGGTGTACAATATCTCTTTAAAAAATTATGACCTATCTAAGGGCCATATGTTTATACCTACTTTCAGTTCGCTAGTCCACTATTTAAGACCTAGGGAAGCATTTATATAGTACGTTTGTTTGAGTCCGACCACCATTAGCACCACGGTTTTCATGGACCATCTTTATATATTTTCCCTCTCTTTGTTTGCTCATCGAGGTACGGGCCGACTATCCCTCTCTAACTATGGGCTTGACTCTGTTGAATATCCTCGTGATCTATGATTATACAGCGTTGGTGTCCGTTGCACTCCGGATCAACACAGTGCGTCCATACGCCTGTCTGGGAGAGATACCCAGGTCTAGCTTTGCAAAATGGAGTGCACTGGGTTCATATATCTAATACTCCTATATTGCTAGTAGGGTCTGGAGATTGGCGAAATCACCACGGTGCAGACATATATGCGTCTGTCTCTCTCTCATAACTACTTCGAGTCTTACGCGCATGCCTGAGAATTGAACATCCAGTCACACACAGCCAATTACTCGTGACGCTTGCGCACAACAGGTCAAGTAGTCATTTGCTGTCTCACTTACCCCGTGACACCTCTACTTACGGGAACCAGCAATATAGGAGTATTAGATATATGACTGGGTTGCATCGATGGCGGGTTTCCGCGCAACATAACTAGGCATTCACTATCATAAGTTGGATAGTAGCATTTTTCGTGCATTATTTACTTAATCATTATTATTTCTACCCAAGTAAATGTAAATTATTTTATTATGCTAAATTTCAAAGACAGAATTTTTATCTAAACCTCTTCGTCTTTGTCTTGCCTTGCCTTTCCGTGCCTTGCTTTGCTCTTCTTTGCCTTTGGTAGACCCCTGAGAGTAAATTTCGGTCCATGATGGTAGTTTTGAAATCAAATTACAAATGCGAAATTCAATGAGTACGACACAAAGTGTATTGGCACTTGGTGCATAGATATTTTACGAAAATAACAATTCATTCACATTCGCAGCTAACATCTGTCTGTTTGAATACATAATTTTGCTACTGGAGTCTTTGGGATTTTCCGCAACTTGATATTCTGGAAATAAAAAACTGGACGTTTTCCACGAAACACCGAACTACTACACTTTTCTCGACGCGCGTTTCGCCAACCAAGTTGGCATCTTCAGGAGAAGATTAAAACTAAATTCTAGCCTACACATTTGCACTATTTATACCAAATTTGTTGCCACGGTTCACTGAACCGTAACTGTCTTTGTTTATCAGAGCAAACAGTGGACTGGTGGGTATCGGACCGTTGTCCTTATTCATACTATTGTTACACTTAATGATTTCTAAACTTTCAAAGGCATCCAACTGTCCACTGTTTGTTACATTTCTAATTAATTTTAAATTATTTATATCTATCCTATGGTTGTTGTCAAAAGCGTGTTGGGCGACACAAGATTTTTCTGTTCTGCCATATTTCAAATGAGCCATGTGTTCTTTAAATCTAGTCAATATAGATCTTTTTGTTTGCCCAATATACTTTTGATCACAATCTTTACAACTTATTTCGTATATTCCTGACTTTTCGTTATTGTTGATTTTGTCTTTGGGATTACCCAAAAGCGTCTGTAGTTTATTTTTAGAATTATAAACCAAATTGATATTAATATTTTTAAAAATTTTATCTAGTCCGCGGGTGAATTTAGGTTCATATAGTAACGAAGCAAATTTCGAATTATCAGTATCTCTACGAAAAGTCGTGGAATTGTACAGGGTTCTCTTAAATTTATGCTTCCTTATTAACTTATCTATTAAATGGACTGAATAACCATTACTCCTAGCTATATTCTTAATTAATTGTTTCTCATGTTCAAACCTCTCTTTACTGAGGGGGAAATTTAACAAACGGTGAATTAGAAAATTAAAACTTACCATTTTATGTTGAAAAGGGTGGTGTGAATCGTTGGGAATATATCTAAGAGTCGCGGTTTCTTTCCTGTATACATCAAACTCTAACTTATTTTCACTATTTCTAATAACTAATACATCTAAAAATGGTAGCTGTTCATTGTGTTCCACTTCGTATGTAAATTTTATGGTAGGGAAACGGTTATTTAATTTGGCAACAAAATTATCTAAACTAATTGCTTTTGTATCAAATACCGCGAAGATATCGTCCACATACCTGAACCAAACTCTAGGGAAATAACACAAATTTGATATAAATAGTGCAAATGTGTAGGCTAGAATTTAGTTTCAATCTCCTCCTGAAGATGCCAACTTGGTTGGCGAAACGCGCGTCGAGTGTAGTAGTTCGGTGTTTCGTGGAAAACGTCCAGTTTTTTGTTTCTACGCCGAAGGTTCCAGTACCCACTCCAGGGTTTGACGTGATGTGATGAATGAATAGTACTGTACTTTCAATTATATCGCTATAGTTATAGTTATCTTATACCGATCAGTTCGAGGTGGCTTAAAAAAATTATCTTACTGTATTGTAAAATTATTTAAAACATATTTCCCATTTGTCAATTGGTAATTTAAAACTAAAACCATATCTAAAATATTGGTAGGTACCATGTGCGGGATTATTTTTAGAAAAGTACTGGAGCGGCTTCAACTTTCAAACTATCTATAAATGGAAACTGACTTTGAGACTGAAATGAGACTTTTTCTGAAACTGTCTGACACATCATGGGCCATCCTGTATATTTAAAGGTAAGCGACTATTACCTATGTGCCGATATCTAATGAGAATGACCTCCCTGACAACCAACCGCCACTGCAGAATAAATAGAGATATTTTTTTATTACAGATGTTTTTAGTGCTAAGAAATAATATACCTACCTATAGCGACTTCAAACGATCATAATTTACATCAATTTTTACATAATGTCTACATGCAATATTCAAGGGTAAAGTAGATGCCAACAAAATATTTAAATTGCCTTGTGCTATAATTAATTTTATGATTGGTAGACTTTGTAAACCAATTTGGTTTTGAATTTTAAAAACTATGATTTAGTCACAGAAGATCCAGAAGCGTTAAGGACGAATTCAAATGAATATGTTCAATTAATTCCTTTTAATTTGCTTAAGGTAGTACGGTTATGAAAGCAATATTTTAAGAAGTCCTCAAAACTTGGAATATAAGTCATTAAATCCATAATGCACACGCTGTTAAAATTTGAAGATGATTGACCTCATCAAACATGAGATAATTGCAATTAAAAATGAATTTTTTTTGTACATATTGTATGGGGAAGCGAGGGAAAATGACCAATTTATTTTTGTTTATAATTGAAGGACTTTTAACATCTCGATAAAAAACTAATACTTGTTTGAATAATATACTGGGTGTCTCAGCTTTTAGTTTACAGACTGTATCTGCTCACCCAGGATAGTTAGCAAAAAAATGTATATACAAAAGTTACTTGAATTCATGAGGCCTATAAAATGACATATTCCGTTTGACATGTGCTAGTGACCTTGAGGTTATGTCAATGTCAATATAAGTTTTTTACATACAACACCCTGTATTTTTCGACATTTTTCTATTTACCGAACAATTCTACACATATTTCATGTAACATACCCTATGTAACATACCCTAATACAAAGAATTTTCAGTTTGCCTTGTCAGTTTTGAAACAATTGAGAGGCATTGTTAAAAGTAATTTTAATCAGATCAATGGGATATTTCAGTAATTATAAGCAATTAGTTTAATACATTTTCAAATTGAGCTGGCAAACAAGGCAAACTGAAAATTCTTTGTATTGTAAAATAATAGCTGTTTGACTTTGAAAATCTCGAAAACGGTTGAAGATAGGTATAGGGTATGTTACATGAAATATGTGCAGAATTGTTCGGTAAATCCAAAAATGTCGAAAAATACAGGGTGTTGTATTTAAAAAACTTATATTGACATTGACATCTTGTGTACACTAGCACATGTCAAACGGAATATGTCATTTTATAGGCCTCATGAATTCAAGTAACTTTTGTATATACATTTTTTGCTAACTATCCTGGGTGAGCAAATAAAATCTGTAAACTAAAAGCTGAGACACACTGTATTTGGAAGATATTAACAAAAAATAGAAATTATTTACCTCATAGTTTTATAAACAATTAAAATAAATAACTCATTTAGACGATCATTTTCTGTGGATGGGATATAAGAATAGTTGCGTGGGAATGATACGGCAACGTTGTAAGGAGAGTAAAATGTCGGAACGAAAGGAAAAGGCGTGAACGTATGAAGCAATCAAAAAATATAAAACCAAATACTTTAAAATATTTATTTAATAAGTAATTGATATGCATTAACATGAAAGAATAAGTCTTATAGAATACTTATCCATTTGTTATAAATTATAACATTAAATACAAAATATATTGAACGATAAAATTACCTATAACCAAACATAAAACAAAACATTTATAATAAATAACATTACTTATTGCAATATTTCATTTTTTGGCAACTAATTTTTTATTTTGTAACTGACTGTTTTAATAAATCTTCCTTTGTAACGGATACGATCTCCCATAATTATTTCTTTAATTAAATAACAACAAAAACAGTAAGGTATTTACTGCGCTTAGAAACTATAAGTACGTCTGGGCTGTATATGAGTAAGGGAAATAAATACGCGACGTTGCCAGATTTTCATACAGAATAATATTTCATATATTTCATTCATTTCAGTACAGGCACGATAAAAAAACGTATTGTACGGTCCCAATACTGCTAATATGTAGAACGTGAGTACTAAGCCAAAACTTTTTAACTGGACTGCTGCGGAGGAACTACCTTAATATAGTAAAAGTGCTTTTGTAGCATTTGGTTCTATTAGTTGACATTTGATGAAGTTGATACCAAACTGTAAAAAAAGCTGCAGACAATATAATAAGAAGTGTTTTGAAGAAATTTGCCACTACTTAAAAACAAAAACACCAGAAATAACACGTTGATACATGTTAAGATTAACAAAAACTGTGATGGTATAAAGCAGTATCATACGTTTTGGTTAACATTTTTTTTTAATACAAAACAAATAATTTTTGTGTCGTTAATCCTATTAGCGCACTTTACAACTATCTATATGCCTAAACGAATCGTTAACTGCACTCCAAACGGTGTTAAGTTGCATTGACGGGGCAGAGACCGTGAAAAAAGCATCCCGTAAGGTCAAGCATCAAGAGCGGCACCGAAGAAAGTGAATTTCACTTTTGTTGGTTGCGCAATTACTTTCCCACGGTGCTGTGAGAGACTGACCAAATGCCATTCAATTGTTTCTCGCATTGTTTTTTTTTTTGTCGTTTTTACAAATTGTACCTACGAGTAAATTGTCTTTTATATCGCCGATTTTATGCTAGTATAAAGAAAAGAGATTGTGAAAGAAGTAAAAACATTGTGAGGTACATTGACGAACGGAACCTTTAATTTGAAAGTATCCTACCGTGTGCTTCTGGAGGAATGTCCGTAACTTCGGGAACATATAATATGAGTGAGTGAGAAGGAGAAAAAAGTTATTGTACAACTTACGTTTTAAAGTAAGTGGTTACTGAGATACAGGGTGTTTAGACAGTGGTATCTCTATAATCTTTAACACCCTGTATCTCTGTAATTTTTAAAGGATTTATTGCACAATAACTTTTTTTTGGTTAGAGAAGAGAGGAATAAGTTACAGAAAAGAATAAGTTATATCTTGCTCATAACTAGGGTTCGGAACGTGTGCTATAACGCAGGGCCGGACTCGTAATCCGTCATGTTATTGACGGAAGATGACATATGAGGGATCCGAAACACAAGAGTAAAAATGTGTTAATAATGTATGTACTATATCTTGTGTCATTCAGAAACACCGATTGTCCTCATGCTTGAGCGTACGTTGCTACGACCAGTACTCTTTCTGCATTTTTTTTCGTTAAACTAGAGCGATTTGGCCTGTATATGTGGTTGTAGAGGGAAAATGATCGTTCCACATCTACTGAAGTTAAAGCTGCAAATTCAAAATAGTTCACATGGACAGAGGATGACACAACACGCACATGATTTTCACGAATTTGTATCACTAACAGTTTTTTGTTGTCACTAACATCAGTACATTATTATTTTTTACATCTACCGGGGATAATACACGTGTTACTATTATTTCTATACTTTTAGCCGCTGTTTGCAAAAACTATTAGTTATCAATATCGGGGGCATTAACGACCTTATTACCGTTGTTTCGTCCACTGTCAGTCATAGAAATTTATTACGTATGTCTATATGATATTTCCCATGACACGTTGATATGTCTTCTGTAAATATGTTTTACGTAATATATCGCTACTAGAAAATGGAAAATTGTATACATATTTGGTAAAAAAACGTCTAAAGTATAGAATATCCATTCTAAATTGAAAATACGAGGTAGGATACGGATATCAGTTTACTAACACTTTGTATCGAACTAAATACGCTTTTATATACTGATCTGTACCCGTATAGACCGTATCGTAGTCCACGTTGTCTTGACGAGCGCCTGTCACTTAAGAAGTGGGCGGAATCTACACTTCATTGGTCATTGTCGCTACTCTGGTAGGGGGAAATATGTCACCAGACACCACATCCAGTCGACCCAGTTAATTACGTTGGCGGTAAAACACGGGTTATAACCACGCTATCTTTGACCGACTGTATACAAAAAACGTTGTTTTTGTGAGTGTTTTGATGCTTCATATTCTGTGCGCGTACAATAACGGCGAAGTTGGTTTTTCAAAGGTTTAAATTATACAAACTTTTATTTTATTTGCGTCATAATTCAATAATTAAAAAATCGATATTTTTAATCAATACCTCTTTCATAAACATGGCTTTCTGGAGGCCTTTCCAAACAGATGAAAATAACGTAGCTTCAGATATAACCAGCGAAAATGTCGAAACGGTCGAGTTTGTTTGTCGATCGATAAATTTAAAAATAGAAACTTACATATATATGGAGACATCCAAAAAAAAACGTCATCAAAGTTGGCCAAAAAAAATCGAATCTATAACCTTATTTACTTGTCAAGACTGTCACATCATATGAGAGCCATTGTTTATTTTACAAATTGTGACAGTCACTTGTCAAAAGTTTGACATAACCGAAAAGCTTAGACATGACCGCTATTTCCATCTCTCTCGTTCATAGCCAGAGTTGATGACGTTTTTTTTGGATGTCTATATATATATGTATATATGTAAATAAAAAAGTCATGATATAACAGCGACGTTAATTTCTTATTATTACCTATCCCTAAAAGTTATTATTCGAGCACGCCCATGGAATCATAAAGTTGCACCGCTTTTTTTTGTTCCCCAGGCGTATTTATCATTTTCTATTCAGAATAGATGGACTACAAAATTTTGTCGACCACGTTCCACGCAAAGGTACATTCGCAAAACATTATGCACAAATCGAATCAAAATTCCTCTTTTCTAACCGAACCAGGTATATTTTTTTGACAGATATTCGATTCTAAATGTCTTTTACACTACAAAGTCCTTTTAATTTTTATCATATTTTTAAGTCTATTCACGGAGAAAGTGTATTACAAAGTCTTGGGTTTCCGCTAGGCCTTCGTTCGGGATAACATTCTACGCACGGACTGTGGCGTGGACGTAGATGGACAAGAAATATGCGTTTAAAATATTCTCAAAATATATAATAAGCTCAAAAAAATACGATGTTTTCTGGTAGACAAAAAATAACTTATTCTTATGCAGAATTTCCCCAGGAATACGGGAAAAATAGTTTGGATGCGATTAAAAGTCGGGAACATTTGTTTATTTAACAATTTATAAAAAAATAGAATTTTTTTTGTTTTTTTTTTGCTTATATCTTTGCTTCTAGAGCTCGTAGGCAACTTTTACGATCGCCAAATTTTTCGTCATCAAATTTTCTACAAGATAGGCCATTTTGCAAATCGATTTTTTTTATCGTTTATTATAAACAGATTGTCAAAAATCGCAAAACAACAATAGAGTATCGTAAAACAAAATCTGCTCAATGAATTTTCATGTTACATTGAGAATTTATAGCTCTCAACTAACTTAACAAAAACCGCTTTACGGATTTGCAAAATATTGCTTAGTTTTTTGTAAATTATTTTTTAAAGTGAAACTTTGAGGTCTTATTGCAAAAGTACACCCCATAATATATTGTAATTTGGCCTCGGTGAACACATTGTAATTAGCATAGTGTATAATTTAATACAAAAAAATATGTTTTTTTTAATTTTTAACGTGTCAAGAAAAAACAGTTTTGCAATTTAAACAATTGCAAATATCTCGACCGTTTTTTAATATATTTTTTTAAAACCAGTGGCATTTTAATCCTCGTAAAAAACACACATTTAAAAAAAAAAGTTACTCTACCTTTCTCGGAAGCCAAAATAGCATGTTTTGACGTTGTTTGAAATTACGGTCAAATTTCAACTTGAAAAAATTACCATATGTTCTTTAACTATTATGTTATACAGTGACCAAAACGTTTTTGAGATATCTTGTATAGTTTTGCATAACAAAATTCAAGAAACTGCCATTTTTCAAGCTAGCGCTGGTTTTGCGCTCTGAACGATAGACGAGTTAGCAAGCGCGTATACCGTGCGTGTAGCCCATACAGCTGCTCTGCCGTCGAGTGACCAGTGGTGGGGCAGGAGATGAGAGCGCAAAACCAGTGCTAGCTTGGCAAATGGAAGTTTTCTTGATTTTTTTTGCAAAACTATACAAGATATCTCAAAAATGTTTGGTCACTTTATAACATAATACTTGAAGAACATATGGTAATTTTTTTTCAAGTTGAAATATTATGAAATTTGGCTGTAATTTCAAACAACGTCAAAACATGATATCTTGGCTTCCGAGAAAGGTAGAGTAACTTTTTTTTAAATGTGTGTTTTTTACGACGATTAAAATGCCACCGGTTTGAAAAAAATATATTAAAAAATGGTTAAGATATTTGCAATTGTTTAAATTGCAAAATTTTTTTTTCTTGACAACGTTAAAAATCAAAGAATTGAATTTTTTTTGTATTAAATTATACATTATGCTAATTGTAATGTGTTCACCCAGGCCAAATTACGATATACATATTATGGCGTACTTTTGCAATAAGACCTCAAAGTTTCACTTTAAAAATTAATTTACAAAAAACTAAGCAATATTATGCAAATCCGTAAAGCGTTTTTTGTTAAGTTAGTTGAGAGCTATAAATTCTCAATGTAACATCAAAATTCATTGAGCAGATTTTGTTTTACGTTACTCTAAAGATTTTCGATCTAAATTTTTTTTTGCGATTTTTGGCAATTTGTTTATAATAAACGTTTAAAAATCGATTTGAAAAATGGCCTATCTTGTAGGAAATTTGATGACGAAAAAGTTGGTGGCCGTAAAAGTTGCCTACGAACTCTAGAAGCAAAGATATAAGCAAAAAAACAAAAAAAAGTGTTATTTTTTTATAAATTGTTAAATAAACAAATATTTCCGACTTTTTTACTCGCATGAAAACTATTTTTCCCGTATTCCTGGGAAATTCTGCGTAGGAGTCAGTTATTTTTTTTCTACCAGAAAACATGCACTTGAAATATTCTTCGGTACATGGACTATATCCGAATCTTACTCATAACATAAATAAAATGCTAATAAAATTTTCTAAACCAGTTAAAAGAAAAACTCGTATGACCAGTAATCCACTATATTTTTAACTGTGTATGTAAATGAATATAAAACAGTAGTGCTATTCAGTATGATATATTCATCAGAAATATTTACATATATGCAAATACAATCACCAAGTTTTAAACGCTGTGGACACATAATAAATGTTTTAAGAAATTCTCTCTTTAGTAATTGATAATCATTTATAAACAGTTTTATCAGTGATGAAAAAAGCTGTGTTGTTTTATTTAATTTTGTTTCGTACATTGTGAGTACTGTCGCATTTGATAAGAGATTGTCTAATAATCTAAATGTGTTTATGGCTTTCTTTTTAACTTAGACTGATTTTTAACTCAGACAAAGATTTTGCAACTTATGCAAAAGGAAGTAGCATTAATGTGAGATTTTCTTTAGGTTACGTTATTCTATTTTTTTACATAATTTCGAAGTAGACCAACAGGATGATAATGCCTAAAAAATAGGATCGTTCACTGACTTTTTTTAATTTAAATAGACTTATTTTTGATGTCGCAAAATGTTATCGAACCATGTTCCTGTTTGGGATAATTCCAAATGTTTTATAAACCTGTCGCGTATCTACAGTGTAATTAATTGATATTCCTAAGACGTACTCTGCAGTAGTACACAACTGGAGTTATTTATCCAAAGTATAAGCAAAACCTACACACTGAATTACCAATACCTACTATCATTTCAGTTGAATTTGAGAAGTAAATTTTTGTGTTAATATGAAATACTTAACGACCGTAGATGCATATGTATACCGTTTAATGACCGTACTGCCGTTTAAGGGCAGCTTTACTCAAAGGTAACCGTCATATTTTTAGGAAAAAAAAACAATCATTTTTTAAATAACGCAGTGGTGGTTGGTGCTAATTTGCTCTACCTCCAAAAAATCGTCAAAAAACGCCATTTTCATCTTAAATTTAAATCGTAATAAAAGTGGTTGAACTATTGAAATTAAGTACTTTTATTACGATTGAAAAGGTCACTGAAGTTCCGAACGTTCATTTGAACGAAAAACATTAAATCGTAATACCACGCTAATTGACGCGTATATGAAGTATAGGGATCATATCTTGACGCTTGCAAAAAATTACAATGTTTGTTGGTCATCGGAAACCACCCCAATGGCAACCCCTACAGCCAAGTAATTTCTGCACGAGAAACCACAACGCAGACCACGCTGGTTTCTCTGCAAAACATTATTACTTATTAGGTCGTGATTTTTAAAACCTATCCCCGATTGTTGTCGCCATCGGAAACCACCCCATCGACTACCACCGAAGTTAAGTAATTTATACACGAAAAACCAAGACTCAGACCACGCTGGTTTCTCTGCAAAACATTATTACATATTATGTCTGGATTTTTAAAACCTATTCCCGATTGTTGTCGCCATCGGAAACCACCCCATCGACTACCACCGAAGTTAAGTAATTTATACACGAAAAACCAAGACTCAGACCACGCTGGTTTCTCTGCAAAACATTATTACATATTATGTCTTGATTTTTAAAACCTATTCCCGATTGTTGTCGCCATCGGAAACCACCCCATCGACTACCACCGAAGTTAAGTATTTTATACACGAGAAACCAAGACCCAGACCACGCTGGTTTCTTTGCAAAACATTATTAAATATTAAGTCGTGATTATTAAAACTTATTCCCGATTGTTGTCGCCATCGGAAACCACCCCATCGACTACCACCGAAGTTAAGTAATTTATACACGAGAAACCAAGACCCAGACCACGCTGGTTTCTTTGCAAAACATTATTAAATATTAAGTCGTGATTATTAAAACCTATTCCCGATTGTTGTCGCCATCGGAAACCACCCCATCGACTACCACCGAAGTTAAGTAATTTATATACGAGAAACCAAGACTCAGACCACGCTGGTTTCTCTGCAAAACATTATTACATATTATGTCTTGATTTTTAAAACCTATTCCCGATTGTTGTCGCCATCGGAAACCACCCCATCGACTACCACCGAAGTTAAGTAATTTATACACGAAAAACCAAGACTCAGACCACGCTGGTTTCTCTGCAAAACATTATTACATATTATGTCTTGATTTTTAAAACCTATTCCCGATTGTTGTCGCCATCGGAAACCACCCCATCGACTACCACCGAAGTTAAGTAATTTATACACGAAAAACCAGCGTGGTCTGGGTCTTGGTTTCTCGTGTATAAATTACTTAACTTCGGTGGTAGTCGATGGGGTGGTTTCCGATGGCGACAACAATCGGGAATAAGTTTTAATAATCACGACTTAATATTTAATAATGTTTTGCAAAGAAACCAGCGTGGTCTGGGTCTTGGTTTCTCGTGTATAAATTACTTAACTTCGGTGGTAGTCGATGGGGTGGTTTCCGATGGCGACAATAATCGGGAATAGGTTTTAAAAATCACGACCTAATAAGAAATAATATTTTGCAGAGAAACCAGCGTGGTCTGCGTTGTGGTTTCTCGTGCAGAAATTACTTGGATGTAGGGGTTGCCATTGGGGTGGTTTCCGATGACCAACAAACATTGTAATTTTTTGCAAGCGTCAAGATATGATCCCTATACTTCATATACGCGTCAATTAGCGTGGTATTACAATTAAATTTTTTTTCGTTCAAATGAACGTTCGGAACTTCAGTGACCTGATTGAAATTTAAAATAAAAATGGGGTCTTTTTATGATTTTTTTTGAAGGTACGCAAACCTGCAAATCTTAGCAGCAATAAATTTAATTGCTCGGTTAATAGCAATGCTGTTAACTTTCGTATATACATATTATACATATATTATCTTTTGTAAGACAATTGTTTGCGTAGTGAAAATTATTAACAGAATTGATACGTTTTATACTGTACTGTCTACCTACTGTGACACTAAATTACAGTGTGGATTTTTTTTTGCAAAAGCCAAACATTTTACGAAATTCCAGTGCACAGTTAGTAACTAAGCGAGATTATTTTCATCTCCAAGTATTTTCAGTAGAAAATTAATACTGTATTAGAAATGTAGGTAAACAAAGTAAAATATTTAAAATAAATTAAAACACATTAAATGCGTAACTTAAAACAATTGTACTTATACTTAATTCATATAAAATTAACATTTAGAACAGAACGAGCCAATTTTCAGCTCGAGGAATACTATTTTTCTAAGAAAAATTCCACAGAAAGTATGACAAAATTTGCTGAAAAGCTGAAAAGTGATGCATGTTCGAGACAAATCTCAAAAGTGGGAAAGAAACGTTAAGTAGTTAACTGAACAAAATGTGAACTATATTGCCATTATTCAATATCTACTTATTAAAACAATAATAATAAAATCAACAAACACGATAAACCTCAACGTTTAACTGCAGCTTTAATCAAATGTTATTTCGATTTCAAGTACCTTATGTATAGAATTATTTTACACTGCGTATGATTTACAAATAACACTCACTGAATAAGGTACTCAATATACGTAAACACAGAGTCCATAAAATGAACCCGCAATCCAGGCACTTTGATACTCGAGATAATAAGTAGCAAGAAAATGAGAGGCATGGCTTCAATAGTAATTTGTTGTTACGTAAAGCAACGAAATGCACGCAGTATACGTACGTTATTTAGTTATAACATATTTTCAAAATACATAATATTCTACATAAAAAATATTCAACAATGTTCCTGTATAAATAGTGTCAATTGTTGTAAAAAAATCTTAAAAGGTAATGCTTTATTTACACACTTATCGACATCAATCGAATACAATATCTTCGAATCGATAACAATATCTTCAAATGGAGACAAACAGTCCAAAATTCTGTACTGGGTTCAAAAGTAAAGTGTTATTTATCAATCATTAAAATATATAAGTAGGTATTCTAACAGTACAATGAATTTTAATTTCAGATTTTTTTCGTAGAAAATTGTTTTCTTTAAAAATATTGATCATAATAGTTATAAATCATAAAAATATGTATGTATATTTTATGACACATGTTTCAACCTACATACGAGGTGTGGCTATTAAATAACCGAACTGATGCTGTTACCAGCGCGCTGCGAGCGTGTCGCGACAAGTTTCAACAGAACTGTGTCTGGTGTTACTTTCTCCACACTGAGCTCGCTGGATAAACCAGTGGATCGTTCAGTTTGACTGTAGCAGTCATTTGAATTAGTCTACGCAGCAATGACGCGTCGAAAAAATGTCAAATGTTCAGATGGAGCAACGAGTTAATCACAAGTATCTTGTTAAACTGGGGAAGACTTTTACAGAAGCATATGCAATGTTAAAAGAAGTGTACGGGAATGAATGTTTATCCCGCACGTTGAAACGTTGAAAAAATTGATAAATCAATCCGCGAAGATCATCATCTAAGCATCTGAGGGTTTGCTGAAATAACAGGAATCGACAAAGAATGTGTTCGCCAGATGTTGCATGAATCGTTCAACATGCTCAAAGTTTGCGCAAAAATGGTGCCAAAACTGCCCACTCCCGAGCAAAAGGAGTGAAGAATGAACATTTGCGCTGACATTCAAAACAACATTGACACTGATTCAGACTTGTTAGACACGGTGACACTGAAGGGGACAAGATTCGAAAGTGTGGAAGCGGTTAAAGCAAAAGCGACGGAGGTTCTGAACCAGCTGACAGAATCGGACTTCCAGCACTGCTTTGAACAATGGAAAAGTCGTATGGAGCGGTGTAGAGATCGCCAAGGGGAGTACATTGAAGGCGAAAAGTGGCTACTGTAATTGGTAATGAATAGTTATGACAACAGTTCCAGACCATTCAAATATCAGAAGCAAAAAAATTGTTGCACCACAGCATAGTTGACAATTCTTTCATAAATTCAGAGTTGTTCAGATAATAAATGTTTACAAATATACCCACGAGACTATGGGGAAATCAGCGAATAATGACAATACACAATACATACATATGTACATATTTAAATAAGTCATAAAGTAACAATAAAAAAGTCAACTACCGTAAGTCAATAAAAATGTCGACTTCTAGCTTTCATTGATTGTGCCTGTTTTTATGCTCTGGTTGTTGGTGTGCAATAGCTGCATTTAATTTATTTTAATTCGATACGTTACATAAGGAATGCATTTTAATAGAACTGATTACATTTTATATATAACTAGATTCGCTTTAATTACTTTTTTTAAATCGAGGAAGGGGCGACATTGTTAAATGAGTCAGTTAAACTACACATTGTATAAAAATATTTAAAATAAAAAGCGTGTAAGTATTATTAAAATATACAAAGTTATAATCGTGCAAGAAAAATAAAAAAATTGAATATAATTAAAATATACTTCGCTGTCTTCGCTTCTACTCAACTGAAACATACAATAATAATAAAGAATTTTAAGAAAGTGCGTAAAAATTGTTGAAACATGAATTAGTATTTCTATATTATTATTTCTATAAGAATGATTTTATTAGAATATTCTGTGGCATTACCCTTTTTTGTTTTTTAAATTTTCGTTTTAAAAGACGAAAAGAAAATAAATAAATATTCCTGTGAATAGTCTAATACAAAATTTTGATGAAATAATAATATAAAATGACCTAGAGGTAGTTATTGCTAGGGTCCGGAAAAAGTATCACAACGCAGGCACTATACATCTCTATAATAATTAACGTATAAACCGTATTGTTTAAGCGGCTTGTAGATTATGTACACTTGTATTTCTTGCCCGTGCATACGTACTCCACTGACCGTGCCTAGTAACGCGCACTGGGACTCTAGTACGCCGGTCCCGTGCAAGTGCTCGGGATAGTTGAACGCAGTTTAACCCTGCATTGTAGCACACTTTCCGGACCCTAGTTGTTATTATATAGGTAGTGTTTTTTCTAGTAGGTGCTGGTTTGTTTTAGTATCGCAAATGGAAAACAAATGAAAACTTCCATATCCATGTGGAGTAGAGTAGTAGTATCGGTAAAAATATTGCTCCAATAGGCCCAACATATTCTGAGCAAGATTTTAAAATGAAGATGAATTGTTTCTCCGTGTGTCCATCTGTGGTCTGTCTGTTCGGTAAAAAAGGCAAAAAAGCAAAACGAATTGTTTATATAAGAATTATACATAAATGGATGATTTTTTAATTTATTTCGTAAGCATATCCTTTATAAAACTGCAATTGAAATGGTTATAGAAAACTTAATAAACATAATGGATGTTTTTATTATATTAATCTTCTAATAAAGCATTTTCCTTCCATCAGAATACGACGACAAACTTGCGTGTACACAAAGCTGTTTTGTAACAATTACAGGAACAATGCAAGTGACATGCCCCACATATTCCGGTTAATGATAGAGTCATTCTCTCTCCTGTTAGCGTTAAAAAATTGCCCAATGAATGCAGAAAGGAGTATCAAAAACATTGTAGAAAATCTGTACTTACAGCAAGATATTCTGCAACTTTTTTTAATTTAAACGCTTTTTGTTTATTCTAAAATACAAATTAAATTTTTACACATTAATACGTATTATGGTAATTTATAATTGATAACAGCGATTTCTAACAACATTAGTATTTTCTTTGGAGTTTCCTATTATTTAAAATTAATGGATAATAATGTACTCAAATTATTATTGACTTAGTTATTTCCTTTTATACATATAAATATAATACTGCTACTGCATATGTATGTATAATATGCTTACACAATGGCAGATTTACAAATTTGCCGCCAATAGGCTATTCAATTTTTGCCACCCCTACTGACCTCTGAAATTCTATACCCTAGTTCTCAATCATATTAATTACATTTATTCTTTAATTATTATAATTTATTGAATTGTGTGAGTGGACCTAGTAACATTTAGGTACATGGAGAAAAAATTTATAGTAATGATTAATAAAAAAATGAGTAAATATTACGAAATTTAAATTGTAATATTGAAACGCTATTGGGATATTTTAAAAACATGATCACAAAAGTATATGTTACAGAACGTTTAGTAATTTTTCATATACAGACGTTAGAGTGTTCAGTATACTGTACAGTACTAAAATATTGAAATTTTTGTTAAATTTTCGAGAAAAAATTTTTTTGGCCAAAATTTTTGAGCCCAAATTATGCTTACTATATGTAATTAGTCGGGCAAGAATGTTAGCTCTTTAAAACATTGTTTACGATAATCGTAAATCAAATTACGAGTATACCTCTGACACCTTGTATCCTACTTACCAAAACTTTTGGAAAAATGTAGGTTTAGATAAATCGTATTATTATTTCCTAAAGATCTGACGTTTTGCTACGTTCAATTAATAAATGGGACATCCTCTATACACCTTTAGAAAAATACTGTGCTCATTCGATGACAAAAGGATTCAGCGAAAATTATTTTTCGGTAGAATCTGTAACCGATAATATCTGTATGAAGAGTAGTCTTCTGCAATTTAGATTTTTTAGAATGGTTAGGAAAATATGGATTTGGTGTCTAAAAATTAGTTATCACCTCCTGTTCTTCTTCTTTTTTTAGGTTTGGAAGAAACAGTCAATTTAGTGAAAGGCATAGGAGGCAAGGTGGTGGCTTTCAAATGTGATCTAGCAGATAGTGAAGATGTGTATAGAATAGCGAAAAAAACTCAGGAAGCAGTGGGAGACGTAAGTTATTTTTTTAATATACGCAGAATTTTTTGTAAAAGTGTATTTTTGTCGTTTTTAAATATACGAAGGCAAATGAAATATAAACCGGAATAATCTAAAATAATAATCTCTAATAATCCAAAATTAAATTTTTATTGAGATAAAATTTAAAAAACTAAATTTTTATTTTTCTGTATAGTCTCCTACAATCGAAACACATTTTTTTTCCACGGAATCGGCAACTTTTTGATTCTGTCGTCATAAAGAGTGACAGGTTGTGCCAGCAGCCAGTTGTGCACGAACTGTTCAACTTCTTCATCATTTTCAAATCTCTCACCTCCCAGAGCTTTTTTTAGCGGTTCAAACAGATTATAGTCGCACGGCGATAAATAAATCTGGACTGTAAGGAGGATATTCAAGCTGCTCCCAGTGCATTTCCTCTCCAGCTTAGCCTGAGTTATGGCTGCAGCGTGTGGCCTGGCGTTGTCATGGAGAAGAACGACGCCTTTTGGTGCGATAGGCAGCTTCCAAAAGTTGACAATAATATTCTGCATTGATTGTTTGGCGCTCATGCAGAAAGTTAACTAAAAGAATACCTTTCCGATCCCAAAAAACAGTCGAAAGCACTTTTCCTGCAGACAACCTTGATTTCGCCTTCACTGATGCTCTTTTTTCTTTTTTGCCGCCGCTCCATACTCGCTTGTTTGGATTCTGTTGTATAGTGGTGAACCCATGTTTCATCTCAAATGGCTATGCGATTAAGTAACCCTTCTCATACCGCTAAAAAACATTTATGCCACTCATACACTTGCGTTTTAGAAAGGGTTTCATCCCCGAATTGGGCCTGAAGACGCGTCAAAATTTTAGAAGGTTGCATCTCTTCAACCGACAGAAAATGCGTTGCGCAACAGAAGCAGAAACTAGTCACTCATTGTTCTACGATTAACTGAATACAAAAAAAAAAAGAGGTGTCGCATGTCAGGAGATGTAAAATTCCGATTTATATTTGACTTGCCCTCGTATGACTCAACTTCATTCTGTCCTACTATTTCAACAACGACGCGGTTGAAACAAATAGAATATGAAATTAAAAATGTCCAACTGTTTTATGTTTATTTTTCTCTTTCAGAAATTTAATGCGCAACATTTTTAAGTCATTGTTTGCCAGTCTACGCTTGCTTTTAATTGCTTAATCAGAATTCCAATATTTTGAAAAAATATTGTCTCTATTACTGACCAAAGTATAACGCGTGTAATTACTAATTACAATTCAATTAAGTATTTTTATATTGTGCCTAATTGTATTCGTGATGTAACAAGTATTCTCTATAACTTTTAATTTGCGGTACCGGTTTAATGTACATACTCGTATATCTAAGTAAATGACTGCAGAGTTGTACCCAATTTCTCAAGATAATTTAAAATGTATTACACAATGCATTGTGCAGTGCGTCTTTCAGTAATGATTTAGGGAAGGGAAATATTTTCTTTACAGCAGTGCATTACGTTCTAGAAAAGTTTTGTATTTTTAATTTTAATTTTAGTCACAAATACATATATGTAAAATGAACGAGTTAAAACCTGCCAAATTTGCTTTAAAACATATACATATTGCGTCCCTTGATCTTAGCTGATTGTAAAACATTAGTAGAGTGAGAAGACACTTAAAGGGGGACTTCTACCTTGAGATGCCATTTATTAGTCGTTTTTGTATTATTTTTTCGTGGGAGAAGTAATTAACATTACCAAATGCGGTTTTTTGCGAATTATAATTCAATAATTTTTACATGAATAAACATTTTTTTAAATCAGAAAAATCCAAAATGGCGACCGCCAGAACATCGCAAATTGAAGGCCGCGAAAGTTTCCGTCTAAACGGCAGACATTGTAGCCACCCTCTGTGTTGATTTGAAACAGAAATACAAAATATTTTCTTAATCAGTTGTGTTTTGGTCAGGGAACAACGAGATATTTTTTCGATTACTGCAAAATTACAAAAATGGCAGTAAATTAAAAAAAAAAAATTGTTTTTTTTTGCAATTTTTTTTCTACAAAAAAAGTTTATTAAATTTTTTTTAAATGTTTTAATCGAAAAACCGGCTCGTCACTCACTAATCTTAATCAGAAAAAAATACGAAAATATAAAGTACTTTTGAACCCTCTTCAAAAAAATGTTTTATTGAGAAAAGTGTTTTTTATCGCATTGTCTAGTGGAAATGGAGTACAGCATTCTTTGGCTTTTTGTACGTTTTTGTGGTATAAAGTAGAATTTCAAATATCGCAGTGTTAAAAATGTTTTAATAAACTTGCTAGTCACTCTAGAAGAAGCATATATTACAAAATACTAGATCTGGAGACAGTAATTTTCAAGAAAAGGATGTGGTTTTCAAGAATATTATAAATAAACGTGAGTGTAATAATAAATAAACGTTTCAAATATCTTCTAGATGCGTTGTTATTTTAATATTAGTATTGTGTTTACAACAGTGATATTACTCATACAATTTTAAATAATTTTGTTACTCCTTGTAGGTGACCATTTTGATAAACAATGCTGGGGTGGTATCTGGACACTTACTACTTAACACTCCCGATCACCTGATAAAACGAACTTTTGATGTGAACGTCATCGCACACTTTTGGGTAAGAAAAAAACACAAAATGTCAATTTTCTGTTTCTTCTTGGTTCTACCATTATACTCGTGTTACCTGTCGCATCCAAAAATTGAATTAGTTTACTTTGTACTACCTAATTTAGTAGTTATGTATTACTAATATGCAGTTATTTTTTATTCAAATTGTCAATGATGATCTCATAACCGCAGACATTTCCGTACCCTAGTCATAACTAGGGTTCCGAACATGTGGTGTAACACAGGGTCGGACTCGTAATCCGTCATGTTATTGACGCAAGATGACATAGGAGAGGTCAAGAAGGGAGGAGTAAAAATGTATTAATAATGTAAGTACATACCTATTGCTTGTGTCATTCAGAAACACCAACTGTCCTCATTGTTTGAACGTACGTTGCCACGACAAGTAGCCTTTCTGCATTTTCCCCCCGTTAAACTAGAGCGATTTGGCCTGTCTATGTGGTTGTAGAGGGAAAATGATCGTTCCACATCTACTGAAGTTAAAGGTGCAAATTCAAAATAGTTCACACGGACAGAGGACGACACAACACGCACATGATTTTCACGAATTTGTATCACTAACAGTTTTTTGTTGTCACTAACATCAGTACATTATTATTGTTTACATTTACAGGGGATAATACACGTGTTACTACTATTTCTTTACTTTTAGCCGCGGTTTGCAAAACCCGTTTATTAGATATCAATATCGGGGGCATTAATGAACTTCGGCAAAATCTGTTGTTTCGTCCACTATCAGCCACAGAAATTTATGTATGTCTTCTTTGATATTTCCCATGACACGTTGATATGTCTTCTGTAAATATGTTTTACGCAATATATGGTTATTAGAAAATGGAAAATAGGATAGATATTTGGCAAAAAACGTATTAGGCATTAAGTAAATATTGTCGACTACGTTCCACGCAAGACTACATGCGCAAAATATTTCAAACACAAATCAAACCGAAATTCATCTTTTATAACCGTACCAGGTATATTTTTTGATAGGTATCCGAATCTAAATGTATTTTTTACTCTCGGCAATTACGAAATCGACGATTGCAAGGAGTACGTAGAATATGTGATCCGTCTATTGTAAAATCCTTGTAAAAAGAAGGGGTGTCGCATGTCGGGATGTGTAAAATTCCGGTTTATATTTGACTTGCCCTCGTACGAATCAACTTCATTCTGTCCTACTATTTCAACGACGACGCGGTTGAAATAAATTGAATATGAAGTTAAATAATATGTCCAACTGTTTTATATTTATTTTTCTCTTTCAGAAATTTAATGCGCGACATTTTAAGTCATTGTTTGCCAGTCTACGGGTGCTTTGAATTGCTTAATCAGAATTCCTATATTTAAAAAAAATATTCTCTCTATTACTGACCAAAGTATAACGCGTGTAATTACTAATTACAATTCAATTAAGTAATTTTATATTGTGCCTAATTGTATTCGTGATGTAACAAGTATTCTCTATAACGTTTAATTTGCGGTACCGGTTTAATGTACATACTCGTATATCTAAGTAAATGACTGCAGAGTTGTACCCAATTTCTCAAGATAATTTAAAATGTATTTACACAATGCATTGTGCAGTGCGTCTTTCAGTAATGATTTAGGGAAGGGAAATATTTTCTTTACAGCAGTGCATTACGTTCTAGAAAAGTTTTGTATTTTCAATTTTAATTTTAGTCACAAATACATATGTATGTGTAAAATGAACGAGTTAAAACCTGCCAAATTTGCTTTAAAACATATACATATTGAGTCCCTTGATCTTAGCTGGTTGTAAAACATTAGTAGAGTGGGAAGACACTTAAGAAGTATTATACCTAATAAAATAATGTAGATGTATTCCTTTCTTATAGGCATTTTAATTAGCAATAATATTTGATTAGTGGCCTTTGTGGCGTAGAATCTTTCGACACTATTGGTATGTAATTTAATATGAAAAAAATACGAAAATATAAAGTACTTTTGAACCCTCTTCAAAAAAAATGTTTTATTGAGAAAGGTGTTTTTTTCGCATTGTCTAGTTGAAATGGAGTACAGCATTCTTTGGCTTTTTGTACGTTTTCGTGGTATATAAGTAGTACAGGGGATAATACACGTGTTACTACAATTTCTTTACTTTTTAGCCGCGGTTTACAAATCCCGTTTATTAGATATCAATATCGGGGGCATTAACGAACTTATTACCGCAAAATCTGTTGTTTCGTCCACTATCAGCCACAGAAATTTATGTATGTTTTCTTTAATATTTCCCATGACACGTTGATATGTCTTCTGTAAATATGTTTTACGCAGTGTATGGGTACTAAGCAATGGAAAATAGGATAGATATTTGGCAAAAAACGTATTATGTAAGTAAATATTGTCGACTACATTCCACGCAAGGCTAAATACGCAAAATATTTCAAACAGAAATCAAACCGAAATTCATCTTTCGGTTTTCTATCGGTTACCTATCATTTTTTGATAGGTATGCGAATCTAAATGTCTTTTTTACTCTCGGCAATTACGAAATCGACGATTGCAAGGAGTACGTAAAATATGTGATCCGTCTATTGTAAAATCCTTGTAATTTTCAATCATCTTTTTAAATCCATTTACAAATGGTAACGACTGTGCCATTATTGCAGAAATCCACACAAAATCAGGTAATATGTAAATACAGTACAGGAAGTCACGAGTGACTAACTCGCGACAAAAAATTGTTTTCTCGTTTACACCACTGCCAGGTCGGTATCGCAATAGCTCTCCGTCTTACGGAGAAAGTATATTACAAAGTCCTGGGTTCCCGCGAAGACATTGGTCGGGATAACATTCTACGCACGGACAGTGGCGTGGGTATACAGGGACTAGAAATATGCGTTTAAAAAATACGGTTTATATATTAAGTATCATAGAGTTGTATAGTGCCGGCTTTGCGTAACAGCATACTTTCCCGGCCCTTAGTCCTAACACAAAGCAACTGTATTAGACCGTTGAACCGATAAACAGATTACTATACTTGAAAATTTTACAAAAAAAGGTTGGAATAGAATACGCTAAAACCACGTTTTTTCACCTTTAGGCCGTTTTTTGGGCCAGTTCCTGGTCGACGCCCATTATGAATTAAAAATTTATCGAAAGTTAAAAAAAAAGAGAAATAAAAAAAATTTAAAAAAAAATCGTGTCATACTTTTCGAAATATCGATTTTAAACTTTCAATCCTCAAAATAAGGGTGAACACTACCCTCAATAATTTTGAAAATATTATTATCGTATTCTACGCAAAAAAACACATCGAACACTATTGCAACCTTTTTTTATTTTTTTTCATTTTTACCGAATTCGAATTGTAGTCGAAACGAAAATTTGTATTTTCTCACCCTCACCATCCCTCTCCTTGAGGCTCAAAAAATCTAAATTTAGGGAAGTTAGTTTTTTAACAAGTACTATCAATTCTGATATGTTTCAAACAGAATATTTTTTGACCTTGGCTTGAAATGCCCCATAAGTATATACAAGAATAGACCCTCCCCCTCCGTAGTCTACGACTATTATCAGATGCTGTAGATTATTGACCATGTGGTCATTCCACAGTGGTCATATTACCCCTAAATAAACTGATATTCCCTTCATTAAAACCAGAAACATGTTGGCCAACTTTCGTCTCGATCCATCTACTCAATATGCAGGAATTAATTCATGCAATCCGAAATTAGTCTCACCTACTTCACAGGGATATACGGTCTTTTGAAAACTGTTCATTTTCGAACCCCGTGCCTTGTGCGATTTTTCATTGAAGTTTCTGTGCCAGTTCTACAGGGTGTTTCCTAAGTAATCCGAAAAACTGAAGGAGATATGTACTTCCCAAGTGACTTCACGAAGAAATCACATACTGTTTTTTCCTAAATGGCTTTGTTTTTTAGATACAGAGCGGTAGTATTATTATTTTTTTAGTTTTTTATTTCGAAAATCTCTGAGTAGATAAATATTTTCTTTTTAAATTTATGTTACACACCGTGATATAAGGTATTTTTTTATTTAATTTTTTCCAGCACTAACAGGGGGCGTGCGTGTGGGTAGTCACTATGATATTTTTATGAAAAAAAATATGTACGCCACTGTCCCTCGGGCTTTTAATACAATTTTTTAAGTTTTCATTTACTGCTTAACAAAAAACGTATTTTGCCATATTTTTATTTAGGATATAGTTTAGGTAGAAAATGTCATTTTAATAATGATCGCACAAGTAAGATTAACTATGTGAAATTTTAACAAAATTGTAGTGGCCTACTAATCGACTTTCTTTTATCAAAAGTACTTCTATCACACTTTGTCACCAAAATTAATTGGCAGTTAGCTAATAACAGTATTTTTATAAATATGTGTTTATTATTTATTCAATGATTTTGTTAACTAAACCATATCCTAAATAAAAAAAATGTCAAGAGACGTTTTTTATTAAGCACTAAATTGAGATATCAAATAGTAAAAAGCCAAAGGGGCAGTTGCGAAGACATTTTTTTCATTAAAATATTATAGTGATTACCAGTTGGTGATATTTCAGTTAGCCATATCTTGAAAACGACGCATGGGACCCACTTCACTTTTTAGGTGACGACTATACACCTCTTACAGAAAGGATTAATAGCGAAAAAAAACCGTCAGCAAAGTTTGCGAAAAATTTTCAAAAAAAACTGCAGAACACCCTGGGATCTCAGCAACGCTCTGTGGAATATTTGCAGTATATTTTTTTTTTCATAATCTAAAAACAAATATAAGGAGAGGTTTTTCGATTTGTTACAAAATAATTTTTTTTTAAAAAGTTATGGCCATTTTAATTTTAATTTTATAGGAACATTTTGTTTCTCAAAATTACAAATTATACAAAAATATTTACACACTTTATGTATAACTGTATTTTCACCATCCACGTTTTCCAGACGGTCAAAGCCTTCTTGCCCAAGATGATCGAAAAGAACCATGGCCACATCGTCACCATAGCCTCGATGGCCGGGTACGTGGGCGTCCACAAGCTGGTGGACTACTGCTCGTCGAAGTTCGCTGCTGTCGGCTTCGACGAGGCCTTGAGGAGTTGAGCTCGAAGCGCAGGGTATCAACGGCGTGAAGACGACGGTCGTCTGTCCCTATTTTATCCAGCAGACGGGCATGTTCGACAACGTCAACTCGAGGATATTCCCCACGCTGAAGTCGAACGATGTGGCTGACAGGGTTGTGGAGGCACTGAGAAGGGAAGAGACTAACGTCATGATACCGGGCAGCTTCCGGCTGGCGATGTGGCTGAAGGTGTAAGTGAATCCTCACTAACAATAAGTGGATGTCTAACTGTGGTCCCTAAATATACATAATCTACTAACAAAAATTAAAGTGTATTAAACAAATTCCAAATTTTTGGTTGATTTTCAAAAAGGGATAACTGGGAGAAAAATGGTCGTACAGAAAATAAAAAAAGGAAATTGTAGCCTCAAGTGTCTAGTTTTCAAATCTGGACTTCAATTTTTTTAGCGGGAGCGGTTCTCACGTAATCATCCGGAAACCAACAAAAAAAAAGTCCATTTTTTTTCGTCTTTAAAATGGTCTGTGAACTTTTTTTGGATTTTTTTTTCATCATGCAACCGTAAAGTTCTTTTGGATAATTTAATCAGCTTTAATTTGACCTCTTAACGAGCTCCATACGATGATTTGCCGCGGAGTTATCGTCGATCAAAGCAAAAAAGTCCTTTTCAACTTTGACAATCAATTATTCGGGAACTAATGATCTTACAGAAAATGGAGGTAGGGTTTTGGAAACTGCAAAACATTCTCTATAAGACACAATCGGGGGCGATTGATAAAAAATTTTTTTTGAAGCGATAATGTTGGCTGAAAAAAGTTAAAAATTTGCGAATTTGGAAAATTTGGTATAACTGGATATAGTGGATGAACGAAGGATATCGTCGGTAATTTTTAAATCTCAAAGTGTCCCCAAAAAACCCTCAAAGTTGCAAAGCGCTGTGATTTTTTGTTCTTAGTGCCCCGAAGGTTTAAATTTATCGTTTCGGCCAAAAATCACCGTAACAAGCAATTTTTCGATTTTTATGCATATTTTCAACTTCAATATGATTTTTTTGGCGACAATCCATATTTTTTTGCTCAAAAACATTACTTGTTGGAAAAAGATTATTTTTTAGATTTTTTCCAACGTTGGAAAAACATTTTTTTTTAAGTTGAAAAAATGCATTGAAATCGAAAAATTGCTTGTTCCGGTGATTTTTGGCCGAAACGATAAATTTAAACCTTCGGGGCACTAAGAACAAAAAATCGCAGCACTTTACAATGGTCCCCCCTTGGCACCCTTAGAAATTCCAAAAAGTATTCTTGTGATAGTCGGTATTTTTTGTATAAATGGGTTTTTCATTGAAATTTTGAAGTGCCAGGAAAACCCGTGACTGAAAATTTTCAGAATTTTCGCCTGCGGCACAATATGGGCTCTCGCGGGTCACATGTTGCTTTATCACTAAAAGCCCCCCCTGAGAAGTTTTCTGGATCCGCCTATGGCTCGTTAAGAGGTCAAATTAAAGCTGATTAAATTGTCTAAAAGAGCTTTATGGTGGCATGATGAAAAACAATTTTTTTGAAGTCCACAGACCATTTTAAAGACGAGCAAAAAGTTGGAAAAATTTAAAAAAAAAATTTTTTTTGTTGGTTTTCGGATGATTACGTGAGAACCGCTCCCGCTAAAAAAATTTAAAGTCCAGATATGAAAACCAGACACTTGAGGCTACAATTTCCTTTTTTTTTTTTATTTTCTTTACGACCGTTTTCTCCGAGTTATCCCTTGTTGAAAACCATCCAAAAATTTGGAATTTTTTTAATATCCTTTAAGTTTTGTTACTAGTGTATAAACTGCATCTGTGAATATGATGAGTGTTACGACCACGCCTACTTTCGAGAAAGTGGGCGTAGCCGACATTGAAGCATCACAGAAGCCACTATCCATCTCTCAACATCAATGGACACAGTCTATATAATATATGAAATATGTTCTTAATATGTCTTGAACAGAGTGAATTTTTTTATTTAATATAATTTAATTCGTAGTTCCTAATGAATTTTCGATTTTTTTAGGATAATGCCGTGGCCGATAACCTCACTTTCCTTGAGAAATCTAGTCCCTGACGCCGCTCCTCACTCCCCGCAGGTAGTGCAGATTACCGAGAAGGAGGAGGAGATCTCGTCAGATATAGATAATAAGAATAAATCGTCTAGTTTAAGTAGTTCGGTAACCAAACTTAACCAGAGGTTGGTGGCGACAGGGAAGAACCTGTGATCACGGTTTTTGTTGTGTGACGTTAGGATATTTTGTATATTTTATATGGAAAACTATATAATAAAATACTTGTTTGTGTCTAGTCGTTTTAATTTAATTATTAAAGTTGACATACGGTAACGCAACACATAGGCCACTGGTGTAGTATCTGATGGGGGTTGCCTCAATTTGATTTGATTGCAGTACTCCTGTGTCAGCTGGTGCTGTGTGTTCAACCTCCGTTATACGCAATACGTTGAGTAGTGTCATATTATTTCATAATAAAAGATGGCAAATGTGCGAAAGAATACTAATTATTTTTGTGTATTATACTTATTATGTCAACCTTATAATAATTACGTTAGCTGAATTTTAAAATGGACGCAAAGAATTGAAAAAAGAGGAATAAAATAGAGTTGTCGTTGCTAAGAAAAAACTATAAAGAACAATAATTTTTTGTTTTCGTAGGATACAATAAAATTACTACAATGCAGCAACAGTAGCTTTGCCTTTGGCCGCAGTAGACTAAACCTGAAATTGTGCTCATTTCTTTTATAGCAACAGCCGTATACTTCTGTGCCTACAGAAGTATAGTCTGTTATTGTTTATTTATGGGTGTGGCTGCATAAAACCCATTACATAATTTGTATATTTGGTAATACTAATGCTTTTTGTGCTCCTGGTACTGTTTATATTGAAGAGAAAATACATTAAATAATTATAATTCGTATTACTTATAATCAGTGGCGGTGCGTGATATTTCAGTTAGCCATATCTTGAAAACGACGCATGGGACCCACTTCACTTTTTAGGTGATGACTATACACCTCTTACAGAAAGGATTTATAGTGAAAAAATCGTCAGCAAAGTTTGCGAAAAAAATTTTCAAAAACACTGGAGCACTCCCTGGGTTCTCAGTAACGCCCTGTGGGATATTTGCAGTATATTTTTTTTCATAATCTAGAAACAAATATAAGGACGTTTTTCGATTTGTTGCAAAATATTTTTTTTTCAAAAAGTTATGGCCATTTTAATTTTAATTTTATAGGAACATTTTGTTTCCCAAAATTAAAATGGCCATAACTTTTTTGAAAAAAAAAAATATTTTGCAACAAATCGAAATTTGTTTCAAAATATTTTTTTTCAAAAAGTTATGGCCATTTTAATTTTAATTTTATAGGAACATTTTGTTTCCCAAAATTAAAATGGCCATAACTTTTTTGAAAAAAAAATATTTTGCAACAAATCGAAAAACGTCTACTTATATTTGTTTCTAGATTATGAAAAAATATATACTGCAAATATCCCACAGAGCGTTACTGAGAACCCAGGGAGTGCTGCAGTGTTTTTTCACTATAAATCCTTTCTGTAAGAGGTGTATAGTCATCACCTAAAAAGTGAAGTGGGTCCCATGGTCGTTTTCAAGATATGGCTAACTGAAATATCACGCACCGCCACTGCTTATAATCCTTAAAATATTTTAGCAAGTTTGGTATTTCAACATCTTTTTATGAACATCTCTATTCAGATAAAATGTATAATAAGTTAAGTAATAAAAATAAAAAAGTAATACTCGCACTAAGCCACAGCCGACTTTAAACGTCGACTGTGACTAAGCATTCTGCTATTTTATTCTTAAGCCAGTCAATAGAGCTCGAAAAGGGGTGAGTTTATGACACGATTGATACCTGAAGTCCGACTACGGGATACTTTTAAGTTCAGTCTTTAGATGAAAACGTATATGAATTGGACTAGGATATAGTTGCACTTTTTTTTTTAATAACAAATTAGTGAAAAAAATGGAGTTTTTCAGTTTTTTGCTTATAGAAGAGCAGCTATTGAAGCAATCATATCCCATCCAATAGGAAAGTTTAAAAAACGTTTAAAATGAAAAAAAAAACAATCGGTACATTTTTCGCTGAGAAAACTCGGAAAAAAAGCAAAAAATTACCTTTTCTTAATAAATTCGTAATTCGAGTATTTTTGCATTAGAAGAGTCAATCTTGTGGGAAAATGTAGGTAATATCACGAAGAATGAGTGTGCAAAAACTGGATTATGTCCGATGAATAGTTTTTGCACAATAGTCGAATAAAGTTTTTTACATCGTATTTTGAATATTCCATAACACGTCGAGCGATAGATTAAACAACATTTTCTCGACGGATTCGGAAACTACAGAGTGTAAACTACAATTCCATTTACTTTGTTTCATTTAAATGCCATTAAATTGGTGTAAAACGCCTCTGAACACCGCGCAAAATGTTCGGCGGCGCGCTGACAGCCGAGCGTGGTATTGTCGGCGGGGAGCGAGGGAAAACGGCGGGAATCCGTCGAGAAAATGTTATTTAATTTATCGCTCGACGTGTTATGGGATATTCAAAATACGATGTAAAAAAATTTATTCGACTATTGTGCAAAAACTATTCATCGGACATAATCCAGTTTTTGCACACTCATTCTTCGTGATATTACCTACATTTTCCCACAAGATTGACTCTTCTAATGCAAAAATACTCGAGTTACGAATTTATTAAGAAAAGGTAATTTTTTGCGTTTTTTTCCGAGTTTTCTCAGCAAAAAATGTACCGATTGACTTGTTTTTTTTTCATCTTAAACGTTTTTGAATTCTCTACAACTTTCCTATTGGATGGGATGTGATTGCTTCAATAGCTTTTCTTCTATAAGCAAAAAACTGAAAAACTCCATTTTTTTCACTAATTTGTTATTAAAAAAATGCAACTATTTCTTAGTCCAATTCATATACGTTTTCATCTAAGGACTGAACTTAAAAGTATCCCGTAGTCGGATTTCAGGTATTAATCGTGTCATGTCAAAAAGCTCTATTGACTGGCCTATCTCTTGGATATACTAATTTCATTCAAAGTAATTATCACTATTATTCAACCAGTAATACACTTTATGGGCACTTAAGATTGCATATGTTACCGTCGCTTTCGTTTATGTATGTATCTGTATTTCCGTGCAACTGTTATATTACAAAAAAAATTGCAGGCAGCTTTCGTCACGCTCATGAATAAAAACATAACAGTTCATTTGGAATATACTCTAAAACTGAAGACAAATACATAGGTACTGCTCAGAAAAGCTGCAGGGCAATTTTTATAGGGTTGTAGGTCAGGTCAGGTCAGGTGTTTATAGAAGTTATAGGGTTGTAGGTCAATACTTGAAACACAAACGTGCAAGATATACATATCTTATATACCTCTCTTAAATTTTGTAATATTGTACTCCATTTTTCTCAAAATATTTTCAATTGAACCAATTCCATTAAAAAACCTTTTCTTTAGCTTTAATTTCATTTTTGGGATTACTACATTCTTTAAATTAAAACATCTAATTTAAAAACAAACCTGTTGATCTTCGACGAATAAATTAAAGTTGGTATAACAATAAACAAGGTAACATTTCTAACTTTCACTTCACGATTATCAGATCTGATGAAAAACAATTGTTTTTTTTTTTTTAATTTTCAGTCTCACAAGAAATCGAAATAAAGGTGGAATTAATGTCATTAATACAAAAAAATCTAAGCTGTGATATTAAGAGAAAGCAATGAAAAAAGAAAAAATCGAGTAGAAAAAAATCGAGAATTTATAATAATCAACATTTTTTACAGGAAATCAAATATTTCTGCCATGAATTATGAGTCCTTACTTTTTTTCTGGGCTGTTTTATAGTTTTTTTTTCAGATACTAAAAAGCTAGCAAAAACTAGCAACTAGCAAACATATGCAGAAACTACAGTACACTAAGAATAGCTTTGCCCGCGAATTGCGCACAACGAACGTAGAGCCAGGTAGAACGACCATATCTCAGTGGCGGCTCGTGGGGTGGGTGGGCACAGGGTATGTCAGTAGGATTACTCATTAGTTACTAGTGGCGCCGCAGGCGAAATTTTTTTTAAATTTTCAAGGTCATGCGTTTTACTGACACTTCAGAATTTCAATGAAAAAATTCTTTTATACAAAAATATAGACTTTCACAAGAATAATTTTTGGGATTTGGTAAAACGCATGACCTTGAAATTTTTTTAAAATTTTCAAGATCATGCGTTTTACTGACACTTCAGAATTTCAATGAAAAACTCTTTTATACAAAAATATAGACTTTCACAAGAATAATTTTTGGGATTATGTAGCTTTTTGAAATAATATTTAGTCACGAATATTGAGGGCTTAAATATATTAAAATAATGGGTGGCAACATGTGAAAAAAATTTGATATAGGTATCTTAGCGTTATTTGTAGAGGAAATCAGCTCGCCTGTCCTTATTTTTCACAAAAATGTTAATCGCCTTTTCATTAAAGTCCCGGATTTGTTTCACAAAATTTAATACAATTAATTATTTGGTTTAAAATATGTCTGTTTTTATCCACATTTTCATTGTGACGTCTTATATTTTCACGATAAGCACTATCAAGCTGTTGCCTTGTGTCTACCTTTCCCAACACACTAAAATCTAAGATGTTATGTAAATGTTTTTCATTGTAGCTAGCATGTTTCTTAGCTCGTTCATTTAAATGTTTTAAATCACTCACCCCTTCTTGAGTCCATGCACTTTGGTTGCCACCCATCACTAAAATAAAACAAAACAGTTTGTTTCTTTTAGGACACCCACATAACAACTTAAATCTGTCGTAGACACTATTATTAAAATTATTAAAATTTCGTGAATGATTTCGCGATTTTCCTACGTCTGTTTGGAAATAATCAAATCGCGTATCGGCCTTCCTAACCGTTTAATTTCCGTTCGGATCTCGTATGTAAAATCTTTATTAGTCAATAAAAAGTCCACCGAATTCATTTTGAAACGTTTCACAATCAAACACATAAAAACACACTTCTCAGCGAAGAAAATAAACAATCACTAAAAAATGTCACTCAACAAGTGTGACCCGTTCAGCTGATTTTCGAACGATTTAACGACGTCTGTCTGCTGCAATCGTCTCCAAACTTTACCAGTCACCGAAAAGGCCCGATTAAAAACGAGGGCTGGGAAACTGTGTGCCCTCGCCCACGTGCGCGAAATGCGAGGAATTCAGATTACGGTGGCTCTATGGCTATAAAAATCATTATTTGTGGTATAAAAGGAATAATAATTAGAATATGAATAGTTTGTCGTATACAATTAATTTATATTATTGTAACAGTAATTTATAGTAAATTAACACAAAAGAAATATTTTCTTTTGAAATTTGGGCTGGGAACGTGCCCCTGTGCCCTTTATCACCAGCCGCCACTGCCATATCCAAGATATATACGAGAGACCCACAAACAAACAACATTTTGTTTACTGCGGCCATGGGCAAAGTTACTTTTGATGCACTGTAGCCACTAACAGAAAGGAAAGAAAATGTTTTTATTAGCTGAAGGTGTAGATTAAATTACTTATGTACTTTTGTAATATATATTTTATTGCATTTTAAGGCACGAAAATGTTTATTGTCGAAACTAATCTTTTGTTTCAGCTTATGCCCTTGTCGCTAAAATGCGTACTGTTAAACTGGAGACCATCAACATTCGCCGTAATCAACACGCATCAACGACCATCCATTCTCTTCTGCATTTAATTAAAAATACATAACAAACGTCCCTGACTCTTTAATTATAAATCACAATCTACCCAGAAAACTATATTCACCATCTTCTGGTGATTTCGAAATCCTCTTGGGCAATGCCAGCGTTCCAGCACGGAAATGAGGAAAAAAGAAATCTCCCCTCGCTTTCCCACTGACTACAATGAAGATGCAGGGGAGATCGGAGTAAAATGGTGATAAATTCTCCTACAGATAGTCTCAAAAATATATGTACCGGGTGGGCAAATTTCGATGTTTTTATAGGGTATCTCGGTAACTGTAAGGGCTATGGAAAAATGAACCCACCTTTCCCGACCTCTTTTTTTCGAGATAAATTCATTGGTGAAAACCAGAATTTGCTATATCTTTTCGTTTTCGAGTTGTAAACGAAAATTGATTTTTTTGAGTTTTCGATTGGTGTCGATAACTCGGTTGTTTGTAAAATTAGAAGAAATCTGTTTGCACGTTCTACAGGCACTTTTTTTAAGTAGAATAGGATTTCCTTAACAGATTTTTTATATCTTGTGTAGTTTTCGAGTTATGGCATAAACTTCTATTTTTTTTAAATGGAAACCATAGTTGGCTATGATTTAGCTAAAAAAGAGGATTTTTTTTCTCTTTACAACGATATATAGTTTGTGGGGTCTATGATGAGTGTTTATGCGGAAACAGTTAAAAACTAGAACATTAGAAAAATATGTTTTCTAATAAAGGACAGTATAGTAATTTCAATGATTTTGCACAGTAGGCGCCTGTCATTTTGAAAACAGAACAGTTGGATATTGGGATGTAAATACACAGTTACACATTACTGTTTGATTAATTGTTTATGTTTGGTTTTTGCTTGCATTATAGTTTTAAAGTTTCGATTAAAGAAATTGACAAGGCGCGATGGCGTATCAAAATTACGAAAAGTTTAATATGCTAGAGTGTTTTATTCAAAATGGATATAATTCTGAAGCTGCATCGGAAGCATATTTTAATCGCTACCCGGAAAGGAGACAACCTAATATGTCCATCTTTGGTAGACTAAAAGAAAACCTCGTTGAATACGGAGGATTTAATAAACCAAGACCAAAAAATTATCGTATTCAAGATGCTGAGGATGTTGCCATAAATGTTGTTGGTATGGTAGTCGTAAATCCTTCAATTTCAAGTAGGCAAATTGAAGCAGAGTCTGGTATATCGCGACGAAGAGCACTTTCAGTTTTAAAAAAACACAAATTTAGACCTTATACAATAAGGAAACAACAACAGCTCCTTCCAACTGATCCTGAACGCCGACTGGATTTCTGCAATTGGTACCTACAACAAATTGAGCAAGACCAATTATTTTTTAAAAATATCATTTGGACAGATGAAAGTTACGTAAGTAGTGCCGGAATTTTCAACCGACACAACAAACATTATTGGTCTGAAGATAATCCTCATCAGACTGTTGATGTCAAAATCAAGGACGTTTCGGTTTTAGTGTATGGTGTGCCCTATATAATAACCGCATTTTAGCTTACCAACTTTATGATGACAATTTAAATGGTCAACGGTATTACAATATGATAAACTACCACATAGTAGAAGAATTTTTAGACAACTTGCCACTTAACGAAAGACGACATGTATTTTTTCAACCAGACGGGGCACCACCCCATAATACTAATTTAATCTCGGAATTATTAAATACTAATTTTGGGGAGAAATGGATAGGGAACAATGGGCCAGTAAAGTGGCCTCCTCGGTCGCCAGATCTCTCACCGTTAGATTTCTTTTTTTGGGGAACCATTAAAGACAATTTATACAAAAAAGACAAATAATACACTGGTTCAACTGAGAGAAAATCTTATAGACTGTCTGAATTCCGTTTCAAATATTCACATCTATAATGCAACAAAAAGTGTTTCAAAGCGATGTGAACTGTGCATCGCAAACAACGGACGACAATTTGAAAACTTTAGGTAAATAATCATGCTCGTATTTTTTTTTTAATCTGTCTAGTTTTGTTTTTGTAAAATATATTGTATCGTATTTTTTACATACATTATTTGTTACAAATTTGATTGTTAAGTGTGTTAAACTTTCTTGTTATGAATATGTTATAATTAATTATTAATTAGTCACTAATATGTCATAATTAGTTATTTAAGTTTAATATACCATTCATTATATACGACTGTTACTATGTATTTATGTTACTTTTCGCAGGAGTAAATTTCCATAGCAACAGTTATTATTATTAAAACATTGTTGTAACAATGTGTTACTATAGAAACTTACTCTTCCTGCAAAGAAAAAACAAAGTAAGTATACCTATACAAAAAATTAAAATTTTTAACTGTTTCCGCATAAACACTCATCATAGACCCCACAAACTATATATCGTTGTAAAGAGAAAAAATCCTCTTTTTTAGCTAAATCATAGCCAACTATGGTTTCCATTTAAAAAAATAGAAGTTTATGCCATAACTCGAAAACTACACAAGATATAAAAAATCTGTTAAGGAAATCCTATTCTACTTAAAAAAGTGCATGTAGAACGTGCAAACAGATTTCTTCTAATTTTACAAACAACCGAGTTATCGACACCAATCGAAAACTCAAAAAAATCAATTTTCGTTTACAACTCGAAAACGAAAAGATATAGCAAATTCTGGTTTTCACCAATGAATTTATCTCGAAAAAAGAGGTCGGGAAAGGTGGGTTCATTTTTCCATAGCCCTTACAGTTACCGAGATACCCTATAAAAACATCGAAATTTGCCCACCCGGTACATACTTTGCTATGTAAAAAATGAATGTCCTTTCAACTTTAAGTATTACTAAGCATTTGATGTCAGGTGATATGACTTGAGAATCAAATGTTATATTTTAATGAGTTATGACTTGGGCTGATTTTTGCGTTCATCCCATGCTCCATTTTCTCCTTTATGTATTGTTTTGTTGGTCGACGGTAGTTAGAATAATTGCAACAATGTCGTGCAACTAATACATACATATTACATATGTAGGTACATATAATAACTGCGAATGTGTCCAATTTCAGGTAAGACATTACACGTGTTAGTATTACCTATTACATTCTCTAAACATAAAATTATTATGTATGTAGGTATATCTATTAGATTTACATAACTAATCATATAAATCATATAAAACTACATATATAATTACTTAAACGTTATACTTACATACATATGTACATACATACAAGGTGGCGCAAAAGTCCTCACTCGATTCCCTAAGGCAGTAACTTTATTTTTAAATAAAAATAATTGGTTCTGTTTGTTGATTATGTTTATTTAGACGTTTACATTTTTTCTCATTAGGTCGCGAAGATGATATCGGTCAAGTGGCCGCCCCCACAGTTGAAGCACATTCGGGCTCGTTTCACAGCATTTTCCATGACTTCTCTCAAAACTTCTGGCAATAAATTCTCCACTTCTTGTCGGATGTTCTCCTTCAGGGCCTCCAAGGTCTGCGGCTTGTTCGCATAGACCCGTGACTTCAAAAAACCCCAAAGAAAAAAATCTGGAACGGTCAAATCGGGCGATCTGGCGGGATAATGCAAATCTCCAAAACGGGAGATTAAGCGGCCGGGAAACGCTTGCTGCAGAATGTCTACTGTTGCTCATGCTGTGTGCTCAGTTGCACCGTCCTGCTGGTACCACATGTTCTCCAAACCCAATTCCTCAATTTGCGGCAGCAAGAAGTCGTTGATCATGGTTCTGTAGCGTTCACCAGTCACAGTAACAGTGTTTCCGATGCCGTCCTCGAAAAAATATGGCCCAATCGCCTTTCCTCCGTAAACGCCGCACCAAACAGTGACTTTGAGAGGATGTAATGGCTCTTCGTGCATTACACACGGATTTTCAGTGCCCCGGAAACGATAATTTTGCTTATTCACGTATTCGCATAGGTGGAAATGCGCCTCGTCGCTCATGATGATTTTCATTGGAAAATCATCCTCATCGCGATCGAGGTTTGGGAAAGCTTGGCTATAATTTACACGCAATTGGCGGTCTGCAGGCAATAGCTGCTGCATTGTTTGCACTTTGTACGGGAACATGTTCAAGTCTGTCACCAAAATTCGCTGTAAAAATCTTATTTGTTTGTATGTTTGAGGGTCTTCTTCGACATCTGCAGCTACAGCAGCGATATTCTCGACCGAACGGCTACTCCGAGGACGGCCACTTCTGCTACTGTCCCGTGTTGAGCCAGTCTCTTCGAGGCGAGCAGCTAAACGCAACAGTGTTTGCCCAGTTGGTGCCACACGACCATGGAATCGTCGACGAAATTCACGTTGCGCCAAAATTACAGACCGATTATTTCTCAAAAACATATACACAATTATTCCGCGTTCTTGAGGAGTATAGCGATTCATGGTTTGTCTACGTGTATTCTGTTTCTGCCTACTTCAAAAACGTCTAAGTCGCGATGACATAAGTTGTCATTTGCATTGCAAAAATGAGAGCACCTTCCGATAGGATGATAACTTTTGTGCCACCTGTTATATGTATGTATAGCTTTTTGCTTTAAAATATTGAGAAGAAAAAAAGATTCCATTGATTATTAATTTTATTAATAACTCACTTTTAATAAATGATACACTGCCAATAAACGAAACGAATTGTCAAATTATTTCTTCCATTACTGCATCTTATTTATCCTTTGTTTATAAACAATTGTTATGTTTTAACGGTTTGCTGACTCATTGAAGGTAAATAGGCCACGGCATCAGCAATAAAAACTATTAAATAATAATGAAAGAACAATTTGATAATAATACGTACATACCAACTTGAAACGTCTAAGCGCGAGAGTTTAATTTGTGTGTTATACAGGGTGTCTAGGAGTAGCTTAACGTACCCAAATTTAGTTTGTCTTATTCCAAATTACTTTCTAATTTTTCATGACACATACATATATATATATAAAACAGGAGTTCCCTTAAATATAATCTAAAAAGACGTATAATGGAGGTGCTTCATTAACTAGTGCAAATTATTCGGATTCTTGCAAGCCCACTTCAAGTATATTTCATGACACATATATATATAAAACAGGAGTTCCCTTGAAATATAATCTAAAAAAGACGTATAAATTTGTGAGGTAGCTTCAATTCTGTGCAAATTATTCATTCTTGCAGACCACTTTAGTATTTTTCATGACACATATTATGAAGAGCCGGCAGCTGCGCCTTAAATATAATCTAAAAAGACGTATAATAGGAGGTGCTTCATTACGTTGCAAATTATTCGGTACTTGCATTTGACCACAGTATTATAATGATTCGCTGAATTGAACGACTCGTTAAGGCGCCGTGACATGATTTATAAGTTAATTCAGGTTCAATACCAGCAATTACCATTACCCATGACATGTACCATTATTAATGTATCTCTTAAACTTTTTCATTTGAATGCAAGAAGTATTGCATTTCTTGATCTTGGAATCTATGGTATTGCAACGCCCATCGAATCATCACTTTAACCGCAATTTCCGTTCATTGTACATTGTCGTAATTCCTTGATTTTATAAAATAGACATATCCCAGGCTTAAAATATAAGCAGTGTTTGTACAGACATATATAGCATACTAAGACAATTAACATAAACCTATTATTAATAAAGAAGTACCAAACACCATTAGTAATACCCTAAATAAACATATGTATATCTGGTCTTGCGTCCTTTGCATAATGGAACCACTTTCATATTTTGTTCATTAACGAGATTAATAAACGGGTACTAAATTAATACTTAAATAAAATACGACATTTCACTTTAACGCTTGAAATGGAAACATAATTTTAAAATTTGAGCAGATCTGGCAACCGATTTCCCTCCAAAATTAGAGGGCGGTTACATTTCAAAGGGAACACACTGTACGTATTTCTTGAAATTGTTTTCTACAACTTCTGTGTTTTGTTTATATAATCTAAGTTTCACAAATGTAAGTTAAAAATAAACACCTTCTTCTGCTTAAAAAGAAAATATGACAAAAAATAATTTGAATTACGATTTTGAAATATTGTTTAATTTGGTTCACTTATTTTATTAAAATTAAAAGTTTCTTAGCTATATTTGTTTTCACATAAAATAAAGGATCTATAATAATTATTATTTAATTTGAAACTTGAAGTTTGAAGGAACGAATTGAAGAGAACTAGCTTCAGCTTTGGCTAAAACTGTCAATGACTATGATAAATGTCAGTTATCTTCAATTTACACATTATTTGTAGTACAAGTATAAAAAACACAAAGAAGTATTTCAGATGTAGAATGTTTTTAGGTGACTGAAGAAAATAAAAGCTTTAGGTGAAATCCTCAAAACTACTGTAGAAGAAAAGTTTACTCACAAATCTTCGAAATTTCCTTTAGCCTAAGAGAATTATTTACCGACTAAAATTGAGACATTTCACATTGCGTTGAAGAACTACCTTGTTTATTTGCCTTTCCAATTGACCTCTGTGTATTTCTGATAAATCGGATGTCGACAGAATTTATAGATCTCATAATTTTAGCTATAATTTACATACATGCTATGTCCTTATCAGAGCTCATTCACGTCATATTAGGTACACATTTTACACCAGTCTGAGATTTTTTGAAACAAATGAAATTTTAGGTATGTTGCCGTTACAATAGTCAATATATCGTCTACAAATTGGTAAACAGAGTTCACACTGATATAAGAAGCCAGGTATTTACAAATATTAAAGATGATATTGGTCCCAGTATGCTTCCCTGAGGGACATCCATCTTGGGAGTAAGCATATTCTTTGTTGTTCGAAACATTAGTTGTAATGCATACTTTTTGAAATATGTGGCTTAAATACGATTTTATTTAGATTTTATTTGCTACTCCTCTGATGCCATAAAAGGTTTTTCAAGAAGTATGTCATGATTTTTGAAATCAAATGCCTTACTAAATCACAATATATAAGTACCCGCAACATATTTGTTTATGTCCAGCTCTTCGATGTGGTTTGAATACTCAAAGATAGCTATAGTTGTTGATTTATTTGGAAAAAATTCATATTGGTTTATGGCTAATATGTTATTATCAGTAAAATGTTAAAAGTGTTATTGTATATTATTGTATACTGTATACAATACGTTTCAGATTTTTTTGCAAATAGATGGAAAGGATATGGGTCAAAAAGTAGAAAGTTATTTACATTTTTTGTCACCTTTTTTTATGTGCCGGAATGGTTTGTATTCTATTTCCATTCTAAATTGAAAATAGGAAGAAAAAAGCAAGGTTGTCAGATATATTTTCTAAAATTCATACTTCAGTAAACTGTTAGTTCGTGATGTTCTTAGAAAGCTAGTTTGGAAATATTTGAAAAAAATACTTAGATATAAATTAATTAGTTAGCATTAAAATAAAGCGTTTAAAATTGCTGGAAAAAATAATTATTAAATTCAAACAACTTTATATATATTACTATACTTAAGAAAATTTTGAAGAGCCGGCAACGGCGGCTGGCGGCACAGAGTAACCACTGGCGGCACAGAGTAACCACCGGTCAACGAAACTATTAGACTACTTTGCATTTAATACATTGCTAATATTTCTTCGGTCCACGGTGCCATAACATTTTTACGACGTCGTTAAAATGATTTACGACATTTGGAATTCTGACCTGTTTAAGACACCAGTGACGTGTATTTCAGCTAGGTTTATTAAAACAGACAATTTTTTGAGATTGTCTGGCTAAATGAGCATTATTTACAAAAAATTATATTACGAAATATTAAGAGTTTTGTATGCAGGCTAATTTTAATCTCCTATATTGATTTGAATGAAAAAAATTATTTCACAATTTTCGAATTTATAAAAAGATATATGCACGCCCATGGAATCACAGAGTTGCACCGCTTTTTTTGTTCCCCAGGCGTATTTATCATTTTCAATTAAAAATAGAAGGACTATACAATTTTTTGGTGGTCGCATTTAAGTGGTACCACTTGGTATCGGTTTTAGCTCTTCTATCTGGTTCCCCATAGTTATCGGGAGAAAGGCGTTCATTAGCAGATTTTTTGCCTTGCGGGGAGATCTTCGGCTGTTTTCTACCGTCGTGACCTACTGCCGAGACACCCAAGCCAACGCGTGTGCTGAACAGATCCTCACGGAAACGTTTATTATGCGTGCTGCGTTCGCCGGTGTTACATTTAAGTAGGTGCGATTAGAATTCAAATAAACTGTGATACAGATTGATAAGTTTCTTCCGCTGATCGCCTCTTTCTCGGACATGTATTATTACCTTAAATATGCCAACGGGTAAGTAAAATTATTATTCGGTTTATAAAGGCACTTTCTTCTTAATAATCGGTTTAGGTATACGGATACAAAATGAACGTTTCCATCCCAATCCTTACTTTTCAACTATGAGGAATGTCGATAGGGTTTATAATGTGCCTTTTAAGTCTACAAAAACAACTAAATTTGATTTAAAAGGGATACCAGATATCATTTTCATAACATCCTGTACCTTTTGTTAGTTAATATCATAATAATTACCAGTGGCGGCTCGTCAGGGGAGGCAGATGAGGCAGTGCCTCCCCTGTGAAAATTCCAAAGGAGTTCTTTTTTATATAAACCTACCTACTACCTACCTTATAATGTACTTGCCTTTCATTTTTGAATTCATATATCTGGTAAAAAATTAATTTCTGAAAATCAAAATATGAATAAACATAAATATGTCAAGGAGTCTATAAGTATTTTCAGGCAGAAGACAAAAATGAGCTATTTTTAGCAGTTTAAGGGATGTTTTTATTTTTTAGGGGTGAAAAGAGACAATTTTCCAGTCAGATTGATGTACTGAATATTTCATTTACTATTTTTGAACCAGTTTTAATCATTTTACCTGGGTCAAAAAGTCCTCTATTAAGGTCAAAAAATGGGCTATAGCATTTAAAGTTTTTTTTTTATTTAGGGAATAGTTTTTCCCCTTAAATTTTGTTAGTACTAAGGAGTTTTCTATATTTTTTGACCATATTCATATTTTTTCTGCGTCTCAGGCGTTCCCAAGATACACCCGAAATCAGTAATTTTTAGGAATCGGAAATAAAACATTTGGGGGTAGTTTTTATATTTTTTAAGGGTGAAAGCGACATTTTCTCATCGATTTCATATTTTGAAGACTTAATGTTATTATTTTTAAACCATCCCCAACTGTTATTTGTGGTTTATATGAGTTATCTGACCAAAACCGAAAATTATCTATTTTTAGCGGTTTTGGGGTGGTTTTTACAGTTTTAGGGGTGAAGTTGACATTTCCCCAGCCATTTGAAGTATTCAGGGGTCATATTTCATGTTTTTTGACAGCAATCAATCATTTTTTTCTGGGCTACATACGTTTCCTCCGCGCAGCCAAAAATCGGCTAATTTTAACATTGCCCTTTAGTCGCCTGTCCTATGAGGATAAATTATTTGTTAAAGATTTAAGAGTTCCACGGCCAGATCTAAGTAAAACTTTAATTAATCAGGGTAAGCCGGCTCGTAGTTTTGTTAATACGTGGTATGATAAATTTTGCATTTATCATACCACGTATTAACAAAAATTAACTAAAATTTAACTTTAAATAAATTATTGTATTGATCCTGTGTATTATTTTCAAATCGTGGAGAAGATGCTTGGACAAAGTCTAAATCTGATAATCTTAAAAATTTATCGCGTTCTATTGACACATTCAAAATGAACATATTAGTTGTGTTTGCAAATTACATCTGTTAGGTAAACAAAATATTATGAATGTGATCAATGAACCCAGTCAAATCGAAATTGACGCAGTCCTGGCAAAATCCGTATTTTATTTCACTGCATCTTTTAGTTGTAAAATAATTTGACGGAAACTCTACACATTACTTGTCCTAGAGGTCCTTGTCCTAGCTATACGGTATATTACTAACAATGTTTACCATTACAAAAATTTTAGGAAACAAAAATTTTTATAAAATTTGTTTGACTCCCCAAAAAAAAATTTCACGAGCCGCCACTGATAATTACATAGAGTGATGCAATTTGAGTAAAATATTTGCTGATTTCAAGTATATATTCATGTATTCCAAGTAGGTATGTAGGTTTTACAAGTTTTTTCTATACCTTTTTGAGATAAAAAAAGTGGCTTTCTGTTAGTTTAATTATTTATCTATGTCTAAATTCAATATTTATCAGTTTTCATTTTATTCTTAAATTACTCTACCTTTTCCTTTGCTTCGAACACAGTTTTGCTAACTTTGAATATTTGGTCACCCTGAAAACTAAAACACCAAGAGACAAATGCTTTAGAAATCATTGTAATTGTAATATAATAATGCTTTTAATTGTAATGTAATAATAATTGATAATAATATAGTAATTGTAATATAATAATGCTTGTAATTGTAATATGGAGACATCCAAAAAAACCGTCATCAACTCTGGCTATGAATGAGAGAGATGGAAATAGCGGTCATGTCTAAGCTTTTCGGTTATGTCAAACTTTTGACAAGTGACCGTCACAATTTGTAAAATAAACAATGACTGTCATATGATGTGACAGGTTTTTTTTCTTGCCAACTTTGATGACGTTTTTTTTTTGGATGTCTCTATATAATAATGCTTGTAATTTAGAATAGATTGTCTTCTAGCGATTATAGCCAATTTATCGATTTATAGTTAACATAACCATAGTGAAAGCAATGGAAAAATTTAATTTGAAAATTAATAAAATCATAATTTAAGATAACAACGATTTAATGTAGATATGGACTCATGGACAATCTAATTGAAAGTTACCTTTATTTTGAGACACGTATAAATAAAAAAATATCTTTTAATTAAATTTTAATAAATTGATGATAAATTGACAACACCTCGTATAAAAATCCAGGTACGGGCATGCGAGTTTTCCTAAATTATATTTTACGAAATTACCGAAAAATTGTAAAATGAACGATGATTTATAAAACATTGATAATTTTTTTCATGGTTCTTGTCATTTTTGAACGAAAACTGCAAGGTATTGGACATTATACATAGAATTCCTTTAGAATCTCCCGTAGAATCAAAAAATACAATAATATATAGGTTGTTCCATTTAAAACAAGCAAGTTGACATCTTCCAACCGGTATAAGCGGAAGTCGAAGACCTCTCAAAATATTTTAGTTAAGTAGAACGTGTTGACTGCTTTATCGCAAAATGTTCAGAATGTTGATATTCATTGTTTCTGAGATCTCAACATGGGCCCACCGCGGTGGGACACCGTATATGTGTGTAATAATTCCTCTCTCGCTGCCAGAAAGGGAAAAAAATAAATTTTAAAATAAAAAAAATGTTAATAATAACATCATTTGTATCGAATTAAAAACCATTATTTATTCTAAATTTAGATTTAAATTAAGATAACGCAGGCACACAAATAGTCCAGTAGGCAGGGAGTTTTATGTATTCTTGCGACCTGCAGGGCAGGTTTTTACGGATCCCCATGTATTTTTTCCCGTAGAATACAATGAGCGGGGTCCGTAGAGCAGCATCCGTGTTGAACATTGTTTAAATAAACAATTTATGCGAAAATTTTCATATTTCCGCATATAACTCCGTTCCTGTGCATTTTCGGTATATAAGGCATAAGATATCAAAGTGCAATTGTTAGTTAACGAGATTGTACTTAGAGACTTCCGGTTGGGCCTAAAACTTTATGAATTTAATAAGGAAAATTTTCTTAATAGTACCTTATATACCGAAAATGCACAGGAACGGAGTTATATGCGAACATATGAAAATTTTCCCATAAATTGTTTATTTAAATAATGTTCCACACGGATGCTGCTCTACGGACCCCGCTCATTGTATTTTCTACGGGAAAAATACATGGGGATCCGTAAAAACCTGCCCTGCAGGTTGCAAGAATACTTTTTGATGATTTTAGCTCCCTGCCTACTGGACTAAAAATAAGAAAACGTTGTCTGTACCGGAAACCAGACCAGGTTAATTCTATGTTTAGGGATCCAAATCCAGGGTCCGTTTGACCTCATCAGGTCAGAATTTGTCCCAAACATAAAAAAAAATTGCTCAAATAGCCTCTTTTGCTCGCAGAAAATAGAACCCTTCCTCATATTCATACGTTTTCTGGGTCAAAAGGGTCAATACACTACACGTTTTCTGGGTCAATACACTATTAGAGATAGGAAATATTTTTTTTTTAACAATCTATGAGTTATAGGCTGCGCCAACCCCGGATTCAAGCTCAGCAACTTGAAATACATAAAAATGTCATCAGTATGAAGCCCAGATATCATATATTTTGGCTATAAAGTCGGTCCCTGACTGTAGGGATGCTATACACCTCTTACGGAAACGGGATTAAAAAAAAAAAAAAATTAACGCCTGGTTTTTTTCATTTTAAACTTTAAATTATTTTATAACATTTGTTTCCCAAAATTAAATACTTTGAAAAAAAAATTGAACAAATCGAAAATCCTCTCCTAATATTTTTTTCTTAGTTTTAAAAAAAAAAAAAAATACAAAATATCCCAAAAAAATTTTAAAAACCCCCCCGAGGCCCCCCCCGTTTTTTTTTTTTTTTTTTTTTTTTTTTTTTTTCTCTTTTTTTTCACTATAAATCCTTTCTGTAAGAGGTTAATATCACCCCCAGAATAAGTAAAATATTGAAATAGTATCTACTGATAATCTGTTTTAAATGGTAATACTTTTAAAATAACCGATATCCGATTTTTTTTTAATATTATGTTAATATTTATTTGTTATTAATTATGTTTCGGGTTTTTCCTAGAAAATATGGAATTTCCATACCTTTCTATTGTGCTTTCCAATAATTCATTTTAGTAAAGAAAGATGCTGTAGTGAAATATTTTTATTGTTATCTTGCATGTTTATTTTTCTAAAAAAAAAAAACCATATATATACATATATAGAGTAGGTACCTATGAATGTTTTCAATTAAAAATGTCACCATATAACATAAATTTCCTATATTCCCAACTCTTATCGTCAGGTGTTTCACAACTACCGTTATTGCAGAAAATAATGAGGTCTGTATTATTAAGTGTAACATGTGAGTGTACGTGCAGAAAAAGCGACAAAAACATAAATAATATCCACATCAATAGGCAGTGGGTGGAGCAAACACAATGCAAAACCACAAAACCAAAGATAAACATGTAAATCAAAAGAACCGACCATGCATGTGAAGTCGATAGTATGATTTTAATAATAAACGAATAAATCATACTACTGCATGCACAATGCATAAATATATCATTTTAACCTTGTTATAAAGTGCAGCTGAAATAATAGAGGCCAGACTTAAGGTGGATTTATATTATCCGGTCAAACACGGCGCGGAAACGTTACGTGTCCAGCAAGACAAACATTCTTATATGTATTTCTTATAGAAGTATTTATATTTAGCGAATCGGTTCCGTCAGCGTTGCGTGTCATACACATACGGTCTGTCATTGTTGAGAAGAATGTTTGTCTGCCAGGATAAGCGTCTATTATTTCTTAACGAGAGTTCACTGTGTTCTTGCATTATATCTATATGTCTGAAGACGAGAGATGTAAATAGTACTGATAATATAAACATATCCCTTCTTTGTCGGAACGTAACCGCTACGTTCCCGCACCGTGTCTGACCGTATAATATAAATCCACCTTTATAGATACTTTGGTCGAAGTTATTATTCCAAATATATGTCAATTTTGAAAGGTTATATGAGTGTAAATATATTCTAGATTCTTTAAAAACGATTTCCATATTAATTTTATGAATTTATTTTCTATAACAAAACATGATTATATGCTCTTTCGTGTAATTTTTTTTATATATTGTGTGTTACTGTAACAGTAACAATATTAAAAAGCATCAAATAATGGAAACTGAAAGGTAGAAGAGAATGCCACAACTAGTTAAGAAAAATAATTTGAGAAATGGCTGGATTTAACCATGCTAGATGATAAATTAAGAACGTAGAGGAGTAAGTTGTTCGCATCTATTTGAAGACTATTTAAGAAGCTATTTATGAAAGTTTGGTGCAGGCACCTGGCACACTAAACAAATAAAATTTCAAATTGACCAAGAATAAAGAAGATATTATTTGTAAAGTCTGTTCCTACTTTCAAACTTCAATGATGAACATTACGTTGTAATTTTATGAGTCCGGAAATGTGTGCTGCAACGCAGGGCTCGGCACTATAAAACTCTATGATACTGAAAGTATAAATCGTATTTTTTAAGCGCCTTGTAAATTATATACGCGGTTATTTCTTGCCCGTGCTACGTACGGCATTGACCCTTCCCGATAACGTTCCAAAACCCGCGTATGCGCAGTAGTACGCCATCCTGGCGCGGGAGAGCAGGATAGTCTAACGCAGTTTAACACGCGTGACAGTAAACATTCCGAACCCTAGTCATCAGTTCAGTTTATTTCACACGTTTTTGTTACTATTTCTCTCCATTCCTCAACTCCATTATATAATATGTGAAAACAGTATAATAGTTATTGTAACAGAACGTTTTTTTTTCTACAGAAAACAGTGAAACTTTTTCTCTTAACAATATCGCATTTTTGGAAAACAATGCCCAATGTAATTTCCTTAACATTTATTGACTAAGGGTTTTAAATAACTATGAACTATTTCTATTGGACATATTATAAGTAGTATAAATTACTAAGACTCCTTGCATTTTTTTATAGCATACGAATTTCCTGGGATAGCTAACATTTCTTGACTTAACGTTTTCGATATACCTACCTAAAATAATTTCATTTGATATATTTGTTAGGAACATTTTTTAAACGTAAGTATGTACATATTTATTTCTTTATAATATATTTGGTTATTTTTGAATGCATTCTTTTGTGAAGAATATGTACAGATATTGGCCAAAATGAAGATATAATAATGGATATTATATTCTCATATATTTGATATTACATCTTCATTTTGGCCAATATATGTACGTATTCTTCGCAAAAGAATTCATTCAAAAATAACCAAATATAAAGAAATAAATACCAACCCATAATTTAACAAACCCGTGGTGGATAAAATAAGAGTTTAATTGCTGAACTAGACAAAGAGCACTTGCCCTTAATAAAATGTATTACATGAATGTAGGAGAAACATTTATTATAAATAACTTCTGACTGAAAACTTTATAATTCGGTAAAAACTATAATAATGTCATTATTTGCAACAGATAACGTCTCTTGGACCCACACATGCAAGCAGCATAGGTCATATTTTAAAAAGCGACTTTTGTTTCCAGAAAAACTGAGAGAACTGAATATTTCTGAAAAATAACTGACTAAATAAGAAATGAATTAGGATTGGGATTGGTTATATGCGTGCATCAAACTTATCTTGGTTGACACGATACAATCACCATTATCGTTTTTGTTATCAGGGCAGCCTCAACCTTATCCAGATGGATCCAGAAGGCCGGGCTGGACATCGTGGTGCGAATGAAGGAATTCGCGATTCTCAGCATCCTGTCGGTCTATTACCTTGCGGAAACCCTGATCTTGACATTGACCCCAGGTGCGCTGCGCCAAGAGAAGAGCCTGCGGGGGCAGAGTGGTGCTGGTGACGGGCGGGGCGGGGGGAGTGGGACAAGAACTCGTCCTGAGACTGGCCAGAGAGGATGCCAAAGTGGCCGTGTGGGACGTCAACGAGAAAGGTGAGGATAATGAGACGAAACGTGCGTTTTGTAGCGGCGAAGATAAAATAATACACCAAACACGATAGAGTGAATATAACATGTGTTCACCAAAAATTGATCTTAAAGTAGGCTGTCTCAAAAGGTATATACAGTGTGGAACAGCCAAATGGAATAAATTCAGTAACTCCATTATTATGCATTTTTTTTAGATAATTCTGAGACACGCCAATTTCTAATTCTAAAATGACATCTTGCGACGTAAAAAATATCATCCCTAAATTCAACCCCCTTCAGGTGACAGCTACAACCCCTAAATTTTCAAATTTGAAGTAGGGGCTTGTGATATTTCATTTGAAAGGGCTTTTTATTCTCTATTCAAAACTACTATGGTTTTAAATTTTATTGCAGAAATTAACAAGAAAAAAAGTCTCTCCAGCGTAGGAAATTCGTTACATTAAAATACAAAACAAATCATTATTAATGCAGCAGATGTTCAAAATGCATACCTCCATCATCTTGGCAGCATCCTAGACGTAAATAGAAATGTCTTCTAACGTTAGTTAATATCTACGGGGTAATCGACCTAATTGCAAGTGTTATTCTTTTTCTTAAAGAGCCTTTTAGACGGTCATTTCAGTCGTCAGTTAAGTTTCAGTTTCCGTTCCCGTTTCATTTCAGTTCAGAAGCGCGAGGTTCTTTTACACGATCCGTTCAGTTCTCACACTATTCCCAGTCGTTTCAGTTCCCTGTAGAGCGTAGTTGCAAAAATGTTAGTTGCACGCAAAAGTTCATCAATTAAAAGTGTTCAACATATAATATATTCTTCATTCTGGTTTAAAAGTGTACATTTGTGGTATTACACAATAACTGATGGATGAAGACTGTCTCACTGCAACAGCCTTAGTTTTGGTTCTGAAGAAAGAGCGGAAGAAAAAAGGCAATGGAGTAAAGCTTGGCTTCTGAAAAGAAATTCATTGTCACATGTAAATTTAATGAAAGAACTTAGAATGTGATTGGTTGAATTATTTACGTATGAATGAGGATTCGTATCCTGTTATTAAGCACATTATTTGTCAGCAAATTGAGAAAAATAGTCTGCAACAGATGCATGGTTTGCATTGGTTGCAGAGTGGTTAAATGGGCTTGGGATGTCTGCGAATTTGAAAAATGCCCCGGTGCCGACAGTGGCGGCAAAAAAATATTGTTGTGATGTGTGGCTCTGTGGTTTTTTCAAGAAAGAAGTTTTTGTTTTGAAATCTGGCATTTGACAGCTTTCAAACTTACAGGAGGAGAATTTGAATTTTCGGTGTAGAAACAAATTCACATTTAAACATTTTTCTACTTAACCCTTTTTACACCCAACGCGCGTTTCGCCAACTATGTTGGCATTATCAGAAGATAATTAAAACTGTAGACTTTTAATCATGTGCCGTAATCGTGAAAACTGTGCAAGCGTTATTTACTAATTAATGACTAGCGGTAACAAGAATTGCATGCAATACATCTTTGAAAACTTCGACAATTTTGTAGCGAGTTTTGCAATTTTGATGCGCTTTCTTGCATTTCATGCGGTAATAATTAATGAAAAACAAAACTATTATTTTCAAATACTGCAGTAAGTATACTGTCTATATATACTAGGTACAGTGTGTCCATGAAAGTTGTCATGAGTCAAACTTTCTGAAGTGGGCCACAAAAAATCGACAAGTTGAATTCAATACTTTTAATTGAAGATTTCGAAAGGTTTATATCTGAAATTGATTATACTAATTTTTTTTTATTTTATTTTTTGCGAAAGTTATAAACAAATGAATAATCAGACTCATTTTTTTAAATGTCAATTTCTCAGCGACTAATGAAAAAATTAACGAAAATTTAATGGCGTGTACAGAATTAGTTGCAGAATCAAAAGACATATCGCACACATGGAAAAAATTTAATTTATCAATAAATAATTAATTTTGCAATAAACAATTGACGATTTTTCCATGTTCTCCTTGTGTTAAATTTTTTTTTACGATTACATTCCTTAAAATATACACTAATTGATCCAGCAAAAAAAATTTCAGTGCACTCGATCCGAAAAAAAGATATGAATTTTTTAACGTTGATGAAAATACGCGGGACTGCCGCCAAGCCCGGAGCGCAGCACCGATTAACCGAGCGCTCGTTAGTGATCGAAAGCAAACTGTGATTTTTCGAGTTATCTTCAAAATTAATCGATATATTGGTAATCAAATGAATAATTTTCCAAAATTTGAACATTTAGAATAATTTAATGTGAATATAAAGTTAAAAAATTATTTGATGAACAGGAAAATAATCCAGTTTAACGAACGATTTATTTTTATTTTTTTTTATTATTTATTAAAAAGGATAAAAAGAATTGCTCTGGAATAAACATTCTGAAATAAATTAAAACTTCAAATTTCTCTCAACATCAAGCGAGATCAACAAAAATAAAAATACCCATTTATTTGGTTTTGATCAATAACATAAATTTAAAAAAAAACATTTCGATTAATCGTACACATAAAAAAAAAGAAAAGTAAACACTATAGAAAGAATGGTAAATTGACTCTCGAAAAAGATTGTTTTCATTCAATTTTTACTGTTTTAATGGTAAAAATTGAATGACAACTCCCTCCATCGTCATTTTACCATTACAATTTATTAATGCTTAGGTACATATCTTTTTTTCCGTGCATCACAAATATTGTCCCTAATAATAAGCGGTATCTCATTTTGCTAAAAATGGAACAATTTTTTATAAACAAGTTTTTCTAACAGGTTTTCAAAAACTAACACATAGTTATAATAACAGTTTTTTCTGCAAATGTATTTCACTCATTTTGAGTGAAAATTCCAAATTTCTTCAGAGATCGTTGCTAAAAAAATGAGCTGAGAAAGGTGCTCAGGAGCAAGGTCATTTCCTTCATCATTCATAATTTTCCCAGCCAGTGAGAAGAGCCTTTCGGATGGTACAGAGGTACCGACAGTGGAAAGAAACATTGGCCCTTCGGAGGTGCCATTTTTATTCATGTTTCCTTTTAAAGAATGAAACGGTTAATTATAAAATATAGATTTGCATATTGAAATTCGTCCGTTTGAAATATAAAAAAATTGAACATTAGCTGAAAAGTGTACAGAGAGTTAGGTTAAGAGATGGTCTGTGCTGTATACACAGACTCTTGCCAATATTAAAGCAAAGACAGAGAGTTAGGTTAGGTTAAATACTTACTTGATGTTCATCGAAGTTTTTGTAAAAAAAATCCCGAAACAAACAACAGAAATTCACTCTTGTACGATTGTTTTGGCAACTAACAACACAGGGCGAACATGAGTTTTTTTATCGGGTAAAAGTTTTACGATACTTATTCGGCATCGCAACGAAAATATCGATATTTTAGAATATCGCTCGAGCGAATTATCGATGCCAAAAACTCGATGTATTACAAACGAAGTATCGATACTTCGATATATCGGATCGGTATCGCCCATCCCTAGCGCTCGTGCCTATTTGTTCGCTTATGTTTTTACTGAAGAATCTTATAAAATATCTATGCATTTTTTAAATAATTACGCCTGTTGATTTATTTATTTATTTATTTATTTATTTATTTATTTATTTATTTATTTATTTATTTATTTATTTATTTACATCGATTATTTATTTTTTTACTATTTTTACAACCTTACAAGGCTCAGAGTAGCTTGAAAAAAATCTTACATTCTAAAGAATTTTGAATGCAGACGACACACGTCTTCTGATTCCACTTCTTCTTTCTCTTCATCGTCCTTTTATACTTTTTCTTTTTCGGCGGGATTTTCTGAAACCCGGCGGTTTTTTTAAAAAGGGGGGGAAACCTAAGGGGCCCCCCCCCCCCCCCCCCCCCCCCAAAAAAAAAAAAAAAACCCCCCCCCCAAACCCAGAAAATTTGGTCGCCCTTTTCAAAAAAAAAAAAAAAAAAAAACCACACCTTCTCCCCCCCAATTTTCCTTTCCTTTTTTAAAAAACAACCCCCCGGGGGGGGGGGGGGGGTGCGAAAAAAAAAAAAAAAAAAAGGGAAAAAAAAAAAAAACCCCCCCGGGGGGGGGGTTTTTTTTTTTTTTTTTTCCCCCTCCCCCCCCCCCCTTATATTTTTTTTTTGATAATTTTTTTTTCACACAGATGAAAAAAAAGAAAAAAAATCTTCCAGGCAAATCTTTTTATACTTTTTTTTTTAAAATTATTTTTATAAATTTTCATAAAAACATAATAACAAATAAGCACAACCTATTAATCAACCTCGCTCCGCCTCGGCCGCATCGATTTTCTGAAAAATTCATCTTCGATGCTTTTTTAAACAGCGGCTCATCAGTCTTCATTTACAGCCGCCTTTACTTAGTCCGAAACACAAACAAACGATCCACACAAATCACTGAACTTTTGGTCCTGCTTATCTGAAAAAGCAATCTGAGTAAAAACAACTTATTTTTCACACTATTATATCTTCCTTTAGGTTGAAGCATTACAGCACGTTGGAGGTCGTGTCATCGTTAAAAACAGACTAAAACGTATGGAATGAAAAAACAAATCAACGCGTGTCATGCGATTTTTTCATTGTCAAAAAATGTTTATACATGATGTCGTCTCGTCTGCATTCAAAATTCTTAGCTACACACATATTTTTATATATGCGAATTGGTTGCCAAGGAACGTTTACATCGCTAATACAAAATTAATAGAAAATATCATACAAATATGTTAATTAGTTTATAAAAGAAAGGTCTTAAATTCATTGATACAAACCACATATCTCAAGATAGCTCAGCGGTAAATCATTTAGAAACTCTGTCTTTGTTATTATCTCTATTATGAACAAAATTTGTGTATTGTTGGTTTCAAGATTGTGTAGTAAAAAATAATATTTGGTCCTCTAAGTCCACATTTTTGTTGAATATTATGATGTATTATTCTAAGCTATTTTTAGAAAACAATTGTCCACACTAGTCAACGTTGAATTTTTTGGTTTTTAAAAGAATAAATTAACATAATGTTGCAAAACGCCTTTTATGTAAAAAGGGGGCAAAGAATAAGAACCCGTTGATATGTATATTAGTACCTATTTTAAATGCCAGCGTTTTGTCAGAAATTTAGATGATTATAATAGATACGTACTTATATTAAATTTACGACCTACTTTCCCTTCGAAGATGACACAAACTCATTTCCCAACACACAACTAAATAAGATACAAGGCATTAGGTATAATGTGTTTTATGGAGACGGACAATGACATCAAGATAATCAGTCAACATCAATTTTTATTATCTTGTAATAAGATCATAAACCTAATAAGCATTTATATGTGCATTTGTGTTAGTGATTACTACCAGCAAATTATATCTAATTACGAAGTAATTATAGATATTGCAAGAGAAGTAACTTAACGCTTTGAAAGTATAATATGTACAGGGTTAGTTTTGGAAATGAGTACCCCCCCTTTATTTTTTGAATTTTTAATCGATTTACAAAAAATTAATAACCCCTTTTGGATGTTTTTTTACGTAGAATCCAGATAAAATAACGGTTTTACTAAAACTAAAAAAATGTAAGTCTTTCTTTAATGGAACACCCTGTACATGGTGCATTGTTGTGTACATTTTAAGAATTATACAGTCATTCTGATTCCAAATGTGTATATATGTGTGTTATACGGTTCTCTTATCACTTTTTATGTAATTATCAATAAACTAAAAAAAAAGGTCTATTCAGTTTAAAACAACCTTATTGAAAGTAAGATTCGAAACCAAATGAAAATCACGTTGTGTAAATAGTTGTTTAAAACTCAATGAAAGTGACTGTTAATCATTTCCTGATAATGCCAACACGATAGGCGAAATGCGCGTTGAGTAAAAGTGTAGTGTTTCGATTTTAATGAAAGGCGTGTTTGTGATTCCAAATATTATTCAAGCAATTAGTTTTGTCTGTTTAGGAAGAGGTGGGTTATGCAGATGATTAATACCTATAAGGAATATATGGTTTATTTACTCCTTATTAAGTATGATTTAATCCGAGAAATTATACAGGGTGTTTATATTTTTTTAGCAGGACTTTAACACGCAATAGAACTTTATACATATATATTTCCAATCAAAATGAAATGGAGAACATAAGTTTATTAAACTGTAGTACAGGGTATTTTAGACATTTAAACAAAAATGATTTTACGTACACAACGGACTGATATGGGTTTTCACTTTTTGTAAATCGATCAAAAATTACAAAAATAAATGGGGGTATTAATTTATAAAACCATCCCATGCTTTTAAATTTTCACAGAGTCTTGTTGTCACATTGTACACTAGACCCATAATCGCAATTAATGGCAGTGAAACATTCATTAATCTAAGGGTCTTTTGCCTCTCAAATTTTCTCATTTCTATTTTATTTCGGTTGCAGCTCTAGAAAAGGTCAAACTTAAGATGGAGAATGAGGGTCACAAGATATACACGTACCCAGTAGATGTCACGGACAGGAACATGGTATATAAATACGCGGATATCGTAAAAGCAGACTTGGGTCCCGTTGACGTACTAATAAACAATGCTGGCATAGTGTGCGGTCAGACGCTGCTGGATATTCCTGATTACATGATCGAGAAGACGTATAAGGTCAACATTCTTTCGCATTATTGGGTAGGTACATTAAGAGCGATTTTGTAATGATAGAAAGTATGAAGCCATTTATTTTGAAATAATTTTATGTATGCAGAAATTATAGAAATCCAAATAGCAGTCCCTTTTAAGAGTATTCTGTAAACCCATCTACAAAGTCTATATTTTTTATGTATGTATTTCTCCCCACAAATCCTAGAGATAGATTCATGGGTTACTTTGCTGAGTAATAGGGTGAATATTATTACATGTTATTACTAAGTATATTCTCAAAAGTACAAAAATATGAAAAGTAACAAACATTTTTCAGATATTTTATTTCTTATTGTGACGGGTCCGAATACGAGGTGTGTAAATTAAGTAATGAGACTGGGAGACGGGACTTGGAAGGGCGGTAGGTTAACATGTAATGCACCTTCAGTACAAGTTTGAACTTGTTAGAGCCATTTGTTTGTTCTTTGTGACTATTTTCGTAAATCGGTTTTTTCTAGTGTATTTTAAAAATGAGTGACATTAATTTTGAGCAACGATGTGCTATCAGGTTTTGCTTCAGACTTGGACACAGCGCAACGGATACTTTTGCAAAACTTTACAGTGTTTGTCAAGAACTCAGGTTTTTCGGTTGTTTAAGCCATTCTCAGAAGGAAGAGTCGATTGACGATGAACCACGCACGGGGAGCGCCTTCATCTTCAAGAACCGATGAAAATGTTGATGGAATACGGGATATTGTGCGTTCAGATCGTCGGTTGACGATAAGAATGATCGGAGAAGATTTAAATTTTAATCATACCACTGTTCATCAGATTTTGACTAACCAATTGGGGGTGAGAGAAATCTGCGCAAATGGTTCCAAAAAACCTTTCGCAGGGACAAAAGGACATCAGGAGAGAAAGATGTCTTGCCTTTTTGGGATCGATTGAAAATGATGCCCATTTTATGGAACGTGTGATGAGGCTTGTGTGTTTGAGTACGACCCGGAAACCAAACACCAAAACATGGAATGGTACACTTCAAGCTCTCCAAGGCCCAAAAAAAGCAAGAATGAGCAAGTCGAAGATCAAATGCATGCTGATTTGCTTTTTTGATAGGTAGGGAATTGTCCACAAAGACAAAGCGTTTGTGCCTCCAGGCCAAAAAGTAAATCAACACTTTTACAGAGAGGTTCCTGAAAAAGGGTCATGCGTGTGAGACCAAACATCAAGAACAACTGGGTGTTGTTGCATCACGACAATGCGCCTTGTCACACAGCCATTTCAGTAAACGAATTTTTAACCAGTAATATTTCAATGCCTCCTCAAGTTAGACTTGAGTCCTTGTGATTTTTTTCTCTTTTCTCGAGATTGAAAAATCACCTCAAAGGACGTTATTTTGTGCCATAGAAATTCAAACAGCTGTAACCGACCAGCTGAAGTCTATTCCAGAATATGAGTTCCAGCACTGCTATGAGGAATGGAAGAACCGTCTCCAGCGCTGTATGGCTTTCCAAGGAAGTTATTTTGAAGGAGATAATATTGAATTGTAATTCTATTCGTATAAATAAAATTTAAAAAACCAGTCTCATTGTTTAATTTACACACCTCGTATTTCTATAAGACTTATATGTGGATACGGGTGTCTACGAGTAAGAAATCATCAAAATAATAAATTTTCATTAAATTTTTTTTCCAAAATTTTAGTTTTAATTTTTTATTCTAAATCTGTTGGTAAAGTAAAAATAAAACATAAAAATGTATTTTACTATTTTGTTAGAAAAATATTGATAACCGGTATTCACTAAATGTATAAATTTAGGAGCAATTTTTAATTTCAAGGTAATTTAAATCACTTTTTCTCAAATGGGAATACCAAGTACATTATATTTTTAAAATCTTGAAACATTTTTCCCCTTTTTTGATTGATACCAAATTTAATAGGGTGGTTGGTCTTGAATACACAAGTGATATTTTTCGAGGACAAGTTTTGAGGCCTTTAAGATTTAAAAATAAACATTAAATTTTTAAAAACTAATTATTTTTATAACTTCTTACTCAGAACGATTTATAAATTCTATTTAAACATAAATATACAGCACATCCTATTTAAAAATCCATAAATATTGGCAATTGAAAAACGTGAAAAACGTTTATACAAAAATATAGAATTTCACAAGAATAATTTTTGGGATTTGGTTTTTGAAATAATATTTAATCACAAATATTGAGGGCATAAATATATTAAAATAATGGGTGGCAACATGTGAAAAAAAATTGATATATGTATCTTACCGTTATTTGTAGAGGAAATCAGCTCGCCTGTCCTTATTGTTAAAAAAAATTTAATACAATTAATTATTTGGTTTAAAATATGTCTGTTTTTATCCACATTTTCATTGTGACGTCTTATATTTTCACGATATGCACTATCAACCTGTTGCCTTATGTCTACCTTTCCCAACACACTAAAATCTAAGATCTTATGTAAATGTTTTTCATTGTAGCTAACATGTTTCTTAGCTCGTTCATTTAAATGTTTTAAATCACTCACCACTTCTTGAGTCCATGCACTTTGGTTGCCACCCATCACTAAACAAATGAAACAAAACAGTTTGTTTCTTTTAGGAGACCCACATAACCACTTAAATCTCTCGTAGACACTACTATTAAAATTTCGTGAATAATTTCGCCATTTTCCTACGTCTGTTTTGGAAATAATCAAATCGGGTATCGGCCTTCCTAACCGTTTAATTTCCGTTCGGATCTCGTATGTAATATCTTTATTAGTCAATAAAAAGTCCACCGAATTCATTTTGAAACGTTTCACAATCAAAAACAGTAAAAACACACTTATCAGCGAAGAACATAAATAATAACACTAAAAACGGTCACTCAACAAGTGTGACCCGTTTAGCTGATTTTCGACCGATTTAACATCTGCAATCGTCGCCAAACTTTACCAGTCACCGAAAAAGCCCGATTAAAAACGGGGGCTGGGAAACTGTGTGCCCACGCGCGCGAAATGCGAGGAATTCACAGTACGGTGGCTCGGTGCTCGATCGATAGTCTGTCATATATGTATGTGTGATAAAAATCATTATTTGTGGTATAAAAGGAATAATAATTAGAATATGAATAGTTTGTCGTATACAATTAATTGATATTATTGTAACAGTAATTTATAGTAAATTAACACAAAAGAAATATTTTCTATTGAAATTTGGGCTGGGCACGTGCCCCTGTGCCCTTTATCACCAGCCGACACTGATATTCTCAGAATAATTGGTACAGTCTACGTAGGATCTTAAACTGAAAAATAGAAAGATGAATAAAAAAACGATAACCCTTTTTTCTTGTTTCAGAGACATGCAATCGAGAATGCATGTACAATATGCATATATTACGGTTGTATCTGCAATACACGGTCTATGACCAAGCAGGTCAAACACTGAATAGAATTCGTTCTAATAGACTAACCATTCTAAAGCAAAAGCACGAACTCACGACCTAAATAATTTTTTGACATTTCAAAAAAAGAAAATCGCATTTTGCAACAGCAGTTTGCCTCCATGCATTACTCTCTTTAACATTTATGTAGCGTTATATGATTAAATCGAGTTTTTTTGTTCAAAAGAATTAGTGTTGTTAGAGTCAAATAAATTAGTTCTCATTTATTGACAAAATGTCACTCTCTTTTTACATACGTCTACCTTTTTTATCACTTTATTTTTTTTACTACTTTTTTTTAGTCCAAAACGATGTTTTATTATACATCAGTGCTAGCTAAATATTAATGGGTCTTACGCAAAACACGTTTCCGTTACCATTATTTAGCATTACTTTCTTCTTTTAGACTACCAAAGCGTTCCTACCAGATATGCTTAAGAAGGAACAAGGACATATTGTCACAGTAGGCAGTTTAACAGGACTTCTAGGAACCTATAGGTGTACAGATTATAGTGCGACTAAGCACGCCACCGTAGGATTCCATGAGAGCCTCTTAGTCGAGCTCAAGGTAAAGAAAATATGTCGACTTTTTATTAAACGATTTTATTAAACATTATCATAATTTATTTTATTTCTAATCTTGTGGGACTTATAGTCCTACACATGCCATAAGATATCTAACTGTATTTTAGACTCACGGCCACGATAAGATAAACTTAACTCTCATCTGCCCGTATTTCATCAACACAGGTATGTTTGATGGTTGCAAGCCCAAAAATATAGACATGTTGGAACCCAGAGACGTGGCTAAAAGAATAGTAACGGCCATTAAGAGAGAAGAAGTCTTCGTTACGTTGCCGGGGATTATGCGATACATTCTGCCTCTCAAAAAGTAAGCAAATAGTTAACAAGGCTATTTAATAAAGTTTAATTGACAGGCAACCAAATAAAAACCCAAACGGAATATTTGGTTGCCTATATTATAGGGGATATTGATTACTATTGATCGATGCATGTTTGATTTGAAGGCAACTAAATTAAAAGACAAGCAGAATGTTTAGTTGCCTATACTAAAGGTAATTTTGGTCACAATGGGTCGGTGATCTTAGACGTGCCATTTTTGCATTGAATTTTGGACATTCAACTGTAATGTTTGTAGATAATAAATACTAAAGTGCTTTTTGTTTTTTTGTTTTTTTAGTTACATACCGGCGAAACTTGGATGGGCTGTAATGTACCGACTGATACAGGGACCACAGAGCATGATGGGTTTGAGGGCCTTTCGTGAAGTGGAAGCTGCTTAGGGCACACTATGTTTGCTGTTAGAGAAGCTGTAGAGCTTGTTTATTTTATCTTTTTGTATTGAGCGTCTGTGAGAAGTGTACATGTGATTTTAGATGTAATAGAAATAAGGAGCGATTTTAAAAATACATAGATGTTTGTTATTGAAATATTTTGTACATACTGGTAAAATGAATGTTATTATTAAAAATTATGTAATAAAAAAATAAAACTAAAATTATTTCAAAAACAAGGTGGTTTTCTTTTATTATTTCTTCACACCAATGGCAATATTACATATGTCAAATATTATTTCACAAAACATCTTTACATAGTGTGGAGGAACCAAGAAAGTCAAGAGACTTACTTGTGTAGTGTGGTGTGACGTTTTTTTGTATTTTGAATTGATATTATGAACTGTATTATCAATGAATGACAGTGAAATTACGCACATTGGGACTCGTATAAGACAGATTTTAAAGCGGTGACACAGAGGACTGCCCTCTAGTATGCATAAATAGGACTCGACAGTGTTCCAACGGGTCTAACAAGATCAGTAATCGCTAGATGTCGGTTGCTGAAAATAAGCTGATTATTTTCTCTACCGACAGGTATAAGTCGAATTTTTTGTTGTATGTCGTCAAATATATCATACTGATGAAACCTATTAAGGTCGAAATCCGGATAAACGGGAATGTATTGTCATTACAATAGAAATTATAAAGTTTATCTTAAAGGAGACTCTTCTTTCAGATCAAGTCACTTTAAAAAATTCAAGATTGTCAATAGAAAATGGCTAATAACCATTATGTTTTCAAGATTTTTAGTTGAAATTTGGATACGAAGATACACAAGATAGCTATTAGGTTCCGACATACATGGGCGCATATTTCGACATATTGATGCCATATTTTCACAATTGGTGAAAAGTAAACAATCGGTTATTTGTGACAGGTTGTTATTCATGTTAACTTGTTAAGAAAACAACAAAGCTATAAGATTCCTAAAATAAATGAATATTTTTCTTGTCAAGTAGATTTGGATAAATGGTACTAAAACTGTCTCACCCGACTTCAAATATCAACCGAGTGATGAGTGATATTGCATATCGAAAACAAATTCCATCATTCACCACTGGCATTTTCAATCCACGTGTTTGCAATCGACTTTCAAAAACCCACAAAGTTGAATATTTTCAAACATACAAATATAACAGTCATAAAAAAAGGTTCTGGAATTTTATCGTTCTAGAAAAATATAATACGCCAAATGCCATAATCCCATATTTCTATAGTGTGACAAATTCCTTTCTATTTTCGCTACCATATGCAGTAGTAATCCAAATATTTCCAAAAATAATTTCATATCATATCGTATTAGGTGCAACTAATACATTTCATGTAAACTAATCGGAAAATTAATCCAAGGTTTATCGATCGTCAATCTCTCTCGATACACTGTGTTTTTCGTCACAAATCCGGCTGTGACGAAAACGAAACAGTCAACAATTAAAATTGTTTATTTCTCTTGCGGATTTTCGGTTTTAACTGAGTTTAGATCTTTAGTACATATAATTCCCACCTTGTTTTTTTTCTAGCTGGAAATCTATCATCAGCTGTCTTAAATGTCCCAAATTAGGATGCACTGCTACTAAGCAGCATAGAGATACTTATCGGAAGATAAAAGTTGTGAATGTTACAGAACGAGTTTGATGATGGATGCTCTTATTTTTTATGACGACTTAGAATAAATAAGAAAATCAGATTTCTATTCTTACATTCTGTGTACAGAGAAAAACCAGAAGATTATGGGATTATCACATAATGCACACGTTTTTCGATATTAATATATTGGTGACAAACTGGTGTGTTTTTGACTGGGATTTGTCGAGGTTTTGAAAAGTTTAATTAATTGTCTTGCCTGTAGTTGATCATTTGTCCATACACACTCAATCAGTGAGAGGCAATGCGAGGAATTGCAAAAATTGAGGAGAAATGATGCCTTGGTCAAGGCATCATTTCTACAGAAGTTGCAGGACTAGGTGAAGATGTAGGTACTTCACATAATAATGACAGTTTTAAATCTAATCTAATCTTAAGTGGAGTGGTGCGAGTGACTTTATGGACAAATGATCAATTATATGCAAGACAATTAATGAAAAAAAATCTTTAAATCGAACACTTTGCTCCCACATGCATACATTTATACAATTTTTATACAAATTTATACAAATTTGGGTCAAAATGACCAAAAAAAATCCAAAGTGCCTTTCTATTTTGGTTACTAATGGCTTTTGACTAAACCATTGTTAGGAAGTCAGACAAAGAAACTCATACTAAAACCCAGACGCACAACTTACACTGAAACTCAGACAATCAAACTGTTACTCAAACCGAGACGCAAAACACTTGATCTATGACAAGCAAACTGAAATTCAGAGAGTATACGTTAAAATAGAAGACAAATAAGACAAATTCGCGGCTTGTGTGACTGAAACAAAATATTGGCAATACGAAAGTGAAATTTAACTAAGAAAGTTTAGCTGAAACGATTTCTTAGTTTAAGTCTTGTATTCAATTTCAGTTCCCATGACCTTGCTGCAGTTTGAGTTTGTCTGCTCAAGGCTGAGTTACAGTTTGTTTTTTTTATCAACTTTTTGTTCATTGACCTATCACGAGCGTTCAAATAATGTTTTTATTATAAGTTTAAATCTGGTTTAAATAGCCAGCACAAAATTGTACTTTGAAAAAACCATCTCTTAGACATGACTTTATAAAAACAAAGACACAAGAAAAAATTAAAAAACAGAATCTTCATTATATGCAAAGTAATTGTGAAGAAAAAGATATTTTGATAGATTAAAAACTCTCATTCATTTGTGCATGGATTTCCAAAGATTAACAAGTTACTGAATTGAAGAACTTTTAGATTTTCTAGAAACAAAAAAAAATAAAATGAATCTACACTGGTTGTTTCGGTTTTTTAAAGTCTTGTTTTCGAAATTGTATCCCGAAATTGGGGTTTTGTAGGAAATTGAATAATGAGGAGTAAATTTGGACTACGGAATCCTTCACAGTGGTTGAAAATACTCCGGAAGTAAATGGGTACAAAAAATACACTTTGGTATCTTTTTAGTCAATTCTAGTCCAGATAATAGCGCCAAATTCGGGGAGCTGAAATGAGACAAAAGTACCATCAGTTTCACATGAAAATGGCAGCTCAAAGTGTCAAAATGACAATTGAACACCTTCTTGGTTATTTTTTTTAAAAGTAAAGGGGGATCGTGTGGCACCTTTTTTAAAAAGTCTATTCATGCGCGATGCAATGGTAAAATTTTAGAACATTCCAGTGAGCCATTTACAAATTGCACCGATTCCTAGTTTTCAATGATGTTGGTTCATGATTTTATTTTCACCATGGTTAGACGACCTGACCACTTAGGTGGGTTGAATTCCCAAAGAAGAAAGCACAAGGGAATAATGCTACAAGGGCACAGGGTCTTGTGGTGGCACAAGGGACCCAATGGGGCCTAACTTCTACGGCCTTCTGAAGGCCGCCCTCCAAACTCTTCCAGAATCTAGAATATTGTTCCCTTTCTGGATCACTTTCATTATCGCCTTCACTATTGATTGTCACATAAGGTTTGAGGCCTGCATTTTAGGCTGGTCTAAAAGTTGAGCTAAAACTTGGGCCTCGTGTCCCATAATGCAGACAAAGTTGTCATTTTAAAGGAACTTATAGATCTATTCGTAATATACGGTCAAAACTATATTTGACTGGCTTCGTTTCAAAGGACAATATTACCTTTGGAATGCACCGTTACTCTATTTTTCTTAACACATAAGTAAACTTACGTCAATTGTTTGTTTCATTTAGGCTCACAGCAAATAGTATGGTAATTTATCAAATATTTATACACTTTGCTAATTTATTCTTGTTTGGATTGGGTTTAGCGTATCTAAATAGCGCAGTAGGAGAAAAAATATTTATTTCTTATTTGAGAAGAATGTAAGATGGAGTACAAAAATACAGCGGCGACTGGTCGAATTTCAAATTCTCTAATTTTTCGTAAGGATCCATATAATGAGCATTACATTGTAGGCGGTTAGACCCAAACAAATGGTTATAATAGCAAAGTGAATTCGAAAAATATTATTATATAATTTTAGAAACAAAATGTTCAATTTCTTCCACAACTTCAACAGAAATCGATGTTCGAAATATCATATAAAATGAAGTATTAAAAAAATATTTCTCAAATATTCTGAAAACCGTATCTTCTGATGAGTTCAAATTCCATTAGATGTTACTACAAAAATGCAAAACATATAATTCGATACTGTTAAGAGTGTAAACACTTGTTTCTTTTTGATAAAAACATGAATTTTAAGTAGTCATATGAGAAGCTACGAGTAGATTATATCTGCGGATATTGCATATTGATTAAATTTAATTATTTTATTTATATTATACTGAAGATGAAATACATTTTTTGAATGAAACTCATTCAAAATGTGATAATGGTGTCCATAGGCGTAATCAAGGGGACAGAAGGGAACTGGGGCTCTAATAAATTACTCAAAAAAAATCAAAATCTTTTTAACAAAAAAAAAAAACAATATTTTGATATGAAAAATACATGTTAAATTAAGCGGAAAATACATGTTAAATTAAGAATAATGTTTGACGCCACAAATGATTGAAAACTACTTCAGCTTTATAATTACAGGTCATTGCAACAAGGAACTATTAGCACGAAATTCCTGGACGATATTTTTTTATATAATTTATCTCTTGCGTTCGAAGGAATGAATATGTATGAAAAGGAATTTCTTAGCATAGAACTTGGATTGCTGAAGTAGTTTCTTCCGTGTTCTTCCGCAGTCGTCCAACTTGTCTTGACGTTTTGTTGATCATGCTGTCAGCTTCTTCAGACGTTTTCCAAATAGTCTCAAGACATCAAGACGTCAAGTTTTCCAAAGACAATGTCCAAGACTGTCAAGACGTCCAAGACAAGTTAGATGACCGCAGCAGAACCCGGAAGAAACTACTTCAGCATTAGACAACAACCGTGGAAGCCTGCATTCTGTCATTAGAACTTAGATTATTAGAACGCAAAATTTGTTCGAAGCAACAACAAGGCGAGGAAGAAACATTTTCGAAAATGTGATAAAGATCTCAAAATCAAACTTAACAGTTAGAAAAACTACTTATGAAAAGGATCAACATGGTATAAATTGAAAATTGTCGTTGCGAATATTTGAACTATAGACCAAAGAAGAAGAAGGACATCCGCTTCAATAGTGGTAGCGTGTTGAATTCTTATCTTCAGGTAACTGTCAGAAACCAAAAGTTTCTCATTGGTCAAAAGCATTTGACCAGCCGTCTCCCCGTTTTAGACAATAATTTCCTCATATCAAAACGTTATGTTGGCGAGGAGAAATACTAATGCGGAAAAGGTCTCTAGGCAACATTTACTGACTCCGGTACTGTAATGTGTCATTTACCCGATTTATATTATAACATTATAATCTAAGTGTACTTAGATTATATTATAATATCAATTTTTAGTGTACAAGATAAAATAAACGAAGTGGATCAAAAAGACATGCACAAAAAACACGAAACAATTTTTTAAATCAGTGACTATCGAAAAGTAAGCCTTTATCTGTCATCTCGAAAAGTCATCTGATAATATCGAGAACGGTAATATCAAAACACCTTTTCGAAATATGTAAATATATTATTATAATTGATGGATTATATTGATACAACTTTCTTAGAAATGCTAAATTGCCCGTGAAATATTTGGTTAAGTTGGCTGCCGAAAATCCAAATAGTGGGGCTATTATAAGTAGGTTCTTTGGTTCTAGTTGGCTATGGTCAAATGGGTGTATTTTGTTTATTATCTTAAATATACGAGGTGTGTAAATTAAGTAATGAGACTAGCAACGTAGGGCCCGATTTAGCAACACTGCGGAGACGGGACTTGGAAGGGCGGTAGGTTAATATGTAATGGACTTTCACTACAAAGATAGAACTTTTAGAGCTGTTTGTTCTGAGGCGGTTTTAAAATGAGTCATTAAGTTAGAGCATCGGTATGCTATCAGATTTTGATTCAATTTGGACACAGCGCAACAGATACTTGCAAAATGTTGCAAAATTTTCAACACGCCTACGAAGACAGTATTTTTTCAAGAGCCCAGGTTTTTCGGTGGTTTAAGGAATTCTCAGAAGGAAAGAAAATAAAGTTAATTAAACATGAACGACGCAGTGGAAGGTCTTCATCTTCAAGAACCAATGAAAATGTCGAGAGAATACGGGATCTTCTGCGTTCAGATTCAGAATGATCGGGAAGGAGTTAAATTTGAATCATACTATTGTTCAGGTTTTGATTAACGAATTGAGGATGAGAAAATCTGCGCAAAAATGGTTCCATAAAACTTTTCGCAGAAACAAAAGAACATCAGGAGAAATAGGTGTCTTGATTTTAGACTGAAAATTATCCCCATTTTATGAAATGTGCCATAACTGGCGATGAGACTTGGGTGTTTGAGTAACCAAGTAACCATTTGCTACAGTAACCATGCAAGTAACCATGCGCCAAAGCATGAAATGACACAAGAATGAGCAAGTCGAAGATAATGCATGCTGATTTGCTTTTCTGATAGCTAGGGACTTGTCCACAAAGAGTTTGTGACTCCAGACCAAACAGTAAATCAACACTTTTACAGAGATGTTCTTGAAAACCTTCGAAAAAGGGTCATGAGACCAAACATCAAGAATAACTGGATGTTGCATCACGACAATGCTCCTTGTTACACAGCCATTTCAGTAGTCGAGTTTTTAGCCAGTAAAAACATTCCTGCGGGTCCACAGCCTCCTTATTCTGTGATTTTTCTCTTCCCAAAATTGAAAAATCATCTTAAGGGATGTCATTTTGGGACCATAGAAAATATTCAAACGGCTGTAACCGACCAACTGAAGGCTATTCCAGTATACGAGTTCCAACACTGCTATGATGAACGGAAGAACCGTCTCCAGCAGTGTGTGGCTTCCCAAAAAAGTTATTTTGAAGGGAACAATTTTAAAAAATCAGTTTCTTTACTTAATTTACACACCTCCCACATTTTTTGAATGAGTTGAGTTAACTATTCGATTCGAACTAACGGACAAATAGAAATTCAAAAAAAATAGCAAGATGGCGGATATTTTATGTACCTCATTTGAAAGGTATTCCTTATACAATGATAAAAAGAGACTGAAAATTTGTCTACCCATTTTCTGCGGTAAATGCAAAACCGAGAGTAGTGATGTAACGAAAATACTTTTTAATGTTAACAAATAGGCGATGTGAGACGTCTTGAAGAGAAGTCTTCCAGTCCTTTCCCTATTATTAACATTTTCAGTTACTCAAATTGTTTTTCGAGCGCCCTGAGGTATTTCCGGTCTAATGGATTATTTGGTTTCTTGCATTAAATAAACAAACAGCTTCATCGTCGTTATTTTAGGACTAAAAAAATATTGATGGATTACACTTTTTCTCCAGCGAAAGGCATATCAATTTTTTTTCTTACATCAATAAATTCTCTTTTTACCATTGTGTAAAGAATTAAAATACCTTCCAATAGATGTGCCCTTTTTTATATTTAAAATTTTTGGTGTCTTCTGAGAATTTTCCAAAGTTAGTTTACATTTATAGAAAAGCTTTGGCTAGTCTAATTTCACCTCGAATTTGTCCAGCGCTAACTCACCTTGTTCAAAAGTTAAGGGTTAGTTATTTCATGGACATACTGTATAGTCAACAATGCTTCATACGAAATAAATTACGCGCAAAAGAATCTTAATTTCTCCTTTATCTACGAGGCAATGTTCGCATCGTCCAATGTATATAAATGCCTTTCTAATGGCTTTACCAACTCCATTGCGTAATAACAATGCAAATATTAAAATATATTACTGCTCGTTTAAGCGTTCGCCTATGTTCACAATAAATATTTGTACATAATAATCTGGTTGCAAATACAGACGAAATATTGAACAAATTGTTTCAGGCATCGTCGGGGTAAGCCTGGTTCCTTATGTGGAAATAGAATATTTTTTATAATCTACATTATCATCGCCTTTGTATTGTTGTCGCGGAACACTGGCCCTTTGTTTTTCCTATTTCTATTTCTTTCTTAGCAAATAAAAATGCTTATCGTGAAAATAAATTTAGATTGCAATGTGACTGAGGTGACTTTTCAATGAACCACTTTAGATACTTCTATCTAATACCTCTTGCAAATTGTATTGCTATCTGTACGTAATATATTACCGTTCACCCCAACATACAGTTTTGGATGAATATGGTACATTTATCAAATAAATAAATAAAGTTTATAATTACCAATGCAAATATGTATGTCAATTTACATCTGTTTCTCGGAGATTTCAGTCTTTTTTAATCTTTTTAATTACATTCACAAAATATATCTAAAAAATCGACAGTATAGAATGGGGTATGGACTAACAGTTTTTTAGCGACTGTTGTTTAAGCTTATATCGTACAAATTTGTTCAAAATCGACATTATTTTGGAGAATTTGCAAGTAACCTTGTCCAATTATGTGGTGGTTTCATCAAGAAGGTCATATGTATGCAATGTTATGCCATTAAACTTATACTGCGGTTGTAAAAGTCGTTGAAAGGTCGACAAATTTAAAGAGACCTGACTGTGTAAAAGAGATAAAAGATCAAGACAAAAATCTATTTCGAGGACACGAGATTTGACAAATTGAGCAAATGGATCCGTTGTTAATACCCAACAAACAACATCTAACATAGCCTGTGGTGGTGACCTGTTTACAATTATTGTATATAAGTAATAGACTGGCAGTTAATTTTAAAGAAACGAGTCTCGCCCCCCTGAATGTCTTCGTTTTTATGCAAAATGAAAGGTGAGGTGGTTTGGAGCGAAAAAATTGTTTTAGCCGGCCCTGTACGAGGATTTGAGTGTTTTTATGATTTTCCGGCACCGGATTTGTCAAAAACTACTTTCCTCGATATTATTGACACATAGCCGAAAAAATGCCGAGAAAACCTATATCCGATGTAACATTTTCCGGGAAACAGGCTCCTGCCAGTAGTTTTTGCAGTATTTCATCAAATTTGCCCGGAAAATTCGGAAAACCGATCTCTCTATACTATAGGTACGATAAAAACCTTTCGAATTTCAACAAAATACTCTTCAATACTTGTACTTTGACCTGATATCAGTTAGAAATGTGTTCTCCTCAATCACAACCGAATTTCACTGGAAAATAAAGTTAAAACTGCTGAATTTCTGCATGAAGATCTAGCATACTTTATTTCTCAAGAATAGGTTATCAGGTGCATGCAGTGATAATATAAAGCTTTAGGAATCCAGCGACACTGGGCGAGAGGTGAATCAAATAATAAAACGGCAACCAATATGAAATTATTGTACATAAACTTTTGGTAATTTTTATTCGAACAAACTATCAGTAATCAATACAGATCAGTAACTAGTGATGCTTTATGTCGGAAATATTCTACGGTATTCTTTGACTATCTGGAGAATATAATGTCTCTGCTCTTCGTCATTTGTCAATATATTATTGTAGTCAATCATCAATTTTATAGCCGGTTACTGCATTATGGTCAAGTTGAATTGTCTTTTCCGGTGAAATTCGGTTCTGATTGAGGAGTACACATTTCTAACCGATATCAGGTCAAAGTACATATATCGAAGGGTATTCTGTCGAAATTCGAAAGGTTTTTATGCGTATAGTAGGTATAGAGGTATGTTCTTTGGTAAAAATCGGTTTTCCGAATTTTCCGGGAAAATTTAACAAAATATTGCAAAACTACTGGCGGAGAGCCTGTTTCCCGGAAAATGTTACATCGGTGTTTTCTTGGGCATTTTTTGGGCTTTGTTCCTATAATATCCAGGAAAGTCGTTTTCGACAAATCCGGTGGCGGAAAATCGTAAAAACACACAAATCCTTCTACGGGGCCGGTTAAAACAATTTTTTTCGCTCCAAACCACCTAACCTTTCATTTTGCATAAAAACGAAGACATTCAGGGGGTGAGACTCGTTTCTTCAAAATTAACTGCCAGTCTAATAAGTAGTAAGAAAATTTTCAGATTTTCTACTTGTAAACTGTAGTAACATAAAACATATAATATTATTCAATGACCTAAACGAATTTATACATTTAATCCAACTGACAAGCAAATAGGAGAGCACCTATAAACCTATTGCACTTGAGATTAAAATTTTCCACAGTTTCTCCCAAAGGAATAAAGTATATGCTGCTACCAAGAACAGTTTGTGATATCATTAATACAAGTTACATTTCCTTTGTTTACAGTTTCTTATAGATGTCTATTGAATCCCCCATTCTTTATATTTGTCCAGGAATAGCAAGAGACCAGAAACAATACAAAAAGAAAGTTCATATATATTCAGAATCACAATTCGAAAGTAGGACTGAAGTGTTCAGTGAGCTTATTAACATATCATTCTCTATTGATCAGAGTTGTTCACAGTTGTCTAGTGTATTCTTCACCGTATGTAGTTGTTGAAGAATTCAGAACTTACATAGTCTACATCTCGGTTAAAAAATAAAGTTCAGTTTTTTTTTTAAATTTGTACATACAAACCGATAGCTTCCTTGTATCTTAGCAAACGTAAAACTGAGTGAATAAATTGTCGTGGGAAGTGAGAGTGCTGAAAATATGCGTCGTCAATGGTAAGTTTCAAGACAGTGCATCAGAGAAGCCTCTATCCAATAAGATTATCGCTATCCATAATCACTCCTATTGACCTGCTTAGTATCTGCTAAGATCAAGGGACGTATGTCATTCGTATTAACGATTCTTCTATTATCTAAAATCTAATAATTATTTACGTGAAAATTTTTGAAAGCATCTTAACATTAAAACATTTTTGTCAATAATACAGGCCCAGTATATCCAAATCAACATTTTATGAGATATGTATGTATAGTCCTTCTATTTTTAATTGAAAATGATAAATACGCCTGGGGAACAAAACAAGCGGTGTAAATTTATGATTCCATGGGCGTGCATATATCTTTTATAAATTCGAAAACTGTGAAATAATTTTTTTTCATTCAAATCAATATAGGAGATTAAAATTAGCCTGCATACAAAACTCGTAATATTTGTAATATAATTTGCTGTAAATAATGCTCTATGGCGATAGGTGGTGTGGTAAGTAAAGCACTTTAGTCGGCTATATGTACAGTGATTTATTTACATATTTACAAGATATGCAAGACCGGAGAAGTCCGGTAAATCGCGAGATAGACTCCGGTGTAGAGCCGGTGAACGGTAAATATGAACTGTCGAGACTCTGTCCAAAACTGAACTTAAAATCCTTAAACCAACATTCAGCCACAGACCAGGTAGGTTCCCCGAAACCAGTCTCCAATAAACAGTTGTAAACTGAATTAGGTGAAATCCCAACCGCAGGTCAATTTGGGAAAACCAAACTATTATGCGGGTGTTTTTAACAGAAATCAAATAGGCTGTACCACGTATTTACATAAATATACAAACAGTAAATGCCGAAACGTGATAATTAGTGTTTTACAGAAATTTACATAAATAAGTAGATTCGTACCTACCATGTACATTTAACTAAACTAAACTTTAACTAAAATTAGACCCTACCTATTAAATAACAATAGACCCTACAGCTCATTTAGCCAGACAATCTCAAAAAATTGTCTGTGTTAATAAACCTAGCTGAAATACACGTCACTGGCGTTTTAAACAGGTAGAATTCCTAATGTCGTAAATCATTTTAACGACGTCGTAAAAATTTTATGGCACAGTGGACCGAATAAGTATTTAAGGAATGTATTAGATACAAAGCAATCCAATAGTATAATGGATCGGTATTCGCTGCTGCATTCGCGGCATTCGCTGCGGTGTTACCACAGGCCAGCAGCGTTGCCGGCTCTTCAAAATTTTCTTAAGTATAGTAATATACATAAAGTTGTTTTAATTTATAATTATTTTTCCAGCAATTTGAAACGTTTTATTTTAATGCTAACTAATAAATTTATATCTATGTATTTTTTTAAATATTTCCAAACTAGCTTTCTAAGAACATCACGAACTAACAGTTTACTGAAGTATGAAGTATACTTGTATAGTGAGCTTAGCAATTTTAGAAAATATATCTGACAACCTTGCTTTTTTTCTACCTATTTTCTACCTATTCTTCTAGATTTATTGAAAAACAAGGAAACTTAAACAATTCTAAAAAATAAAAATATGATAACTGACATGATCTAAACAAACAGCTTAAGCCGGTTAGCATCATCAACACATTTATAATATTTAACAAATTGTGGTTCTTATCTAGAATATGAGTTTTCTTTTAATACCCTCTGCTATGAGTCGTTGCTTTATCCATCATTTGCGTTATTTTTACATACCTTAGATTTGAATACAAGTTTATTACAGGAATAATGTGTCGTGATGAGTCATGCCAGACTCATTTTCTTCCATAATAATCTAATACGCGTAAGTTTGTATTTGCACATCATTTGTACATTAATCAGTCTCCGCAAATACTAAATCGAGGTGGTGAGCGGGATTTTCACAATTATCGAATTGCTATTGTTTCAAAGAAATTATAAATGAGGGCAAATACGGAAATCACTGTTTGCCGTATGGTTTGTCTCCAGCTTGAGTTGGTGATAACCAATTTTGATTTTTATCGGTCAGTCATTAGCAGGATGATCCTGTAGTCAAAGGTCATTGATTCAGTTCTTTTTGAAACTGTGATCTATATTTTAGTTTTTTAAATTATTTAAGCGATAAATAATAATAATAATATTCGATAAATTCGGATAATAAATCATGTCGAACTCAATCTAGCGTGATTCACAACGTACTAGAATTCATGGAGTGACGCCGATGCATACAACAAGAATACTCTATGCGATGAGGGAATTGAAATCATACAACGAAGATCTCAACTAAATGATTGTAGGAAGTAAGTATCATAAAAGAGGACGTATTTGCACACTGCACTTGCAAAGATGGACCAGTGTAGCAGTGATGTACTGGGATAATTATCGCCGATAGAACAGTGAACTTCAACCGACCAGATATTGGTGCTGATAAACAAAGAACAAGGAAGAGGGATCATCATAGACATTGTGGCATTTACCCACAATATTCAGTTGAACCGGAGAAGACCGCGAATACGGAGGAACATCGCGGTTTGAGTCTGCCTCATAACATCGTTAGAAGTAGCCAGAAGGCAGTTTTATTGCAAACGTGTTACATTGTAAGAAAGGTTTTGTTACAGAAGGAATTTCCTCCCATCTCCTGATCGTTTCTGATGTTTTCCAGCGTGTACACTGAGAAGTGTGACTATAAAGTCGGAGAAATAATAAATAGTCTTTATTTAATAATAGTTTACATAGTTTTTTTTTTAGATTATCTACACGTTTTACATATATTATGTTTATAACGTAACCAGTATTGTAGCAAACTAGGCAAATATCTACTAAGAGAAGGATTAGAGCATTACGTATGAGAGTTACATTACTATTAAAAAAAGAGGAGTTCAACTACTTAAAATCGAGATCGAAGTACTTCCATGATATCTCGAAATGGTTGTTCTTCCTTGAAGTCATTGGTTTGTTGCATAAGGTCCATATTACGTGTTGTTAGTGCGGTTGCAACAGCCTCAGTTTTGGATAGTCATTAGTAAACCTTGAGAGTTTTATTATTTGGTTCAGTTCACAACATATATAGCTAGTTGGTCCCTTAGCTTTTGAAATTTGAACAATACCTATTTAAAATATGTCATAAAATAGATTCAACGGAAACGATTTATTTTTAATTTAGATGGAAACTTTTCCATGTGTGTTAACTATTTATAAATGTAACACAAGAATATTTGCTACAGTCCTAAAAAAACAACTTTTTGAAATGATTTCTTGTATCTAACATTTCCCAGAAGTTAGTCTGATTTCATTATTCCATGCTTTCTTAATTTTGTGCCATAAATTAACAGTAAGTACAAATGGTACTCTGCTTCTAAATCATTTAAGGCAAAATGCAATTTCCATTCCCAGGTAGAAACGCCGAGGGTCCTAGAAATTGACCAAAAAAAGCGAAGCTAAAAAGTAATTTGAAAGACAATAATTAAAAAATTGATGAATAAATAATTTATACACTAAACACATTGAAAGAATACATGGTAGTGCAGGAAATTTAGCTTTTAATTATCTTGCAATTTTTTTGAATGCCAGGGATTTGCAACAAAATGGAATATTTTATATGGACGTTTGATAACTTATAATGATCATTTAAATAACTTAAACTGCCAATTCCAAGTGAACTAACATGACCGTTAAATTTGTATTTTAAAAAAACTTAGAAAATGGGTTAATAGTTGTTAATATTTCGAAAAATATCACCCTAAGAAATTATGTTCCTAATCATTTTACGCCTTTGGGGTCCATTCTAACAGTGATTTTTCTTTGTTGTTTTTAAATTTTTGTATCAATTCTCTACTTTTCATCACTTTTTTTGTGTAATATAACTTTTCAGAGAAAGGGACTCGTTCGGAAATGTAGTACCGTTCATGTTCATTCTTAGAATTTACCTATACATTGTTATTTTCCTTGTCGCAATAATGATTTAAACTTTTCCTTAATCTTAATGTATATATCAACCTTAAACAAATTACAAATTTTTTTTCAATATACTTCTTTAACATTGAATTCTAGCTTAGTAACTTTTGTTCTTAGATTTAAGCAAACGTTTAAATTTTGATTCGTCTGACTCGCAACAAGTTTGTGTCATTTAAAAGTCAAGTTTCAAAAAGGTATGTCATAATTTACTTGTGTACGGTGGTATTGGTATACTTTATTTTGATTTTTGTATAAGGATGTTTGTATCCTACAACCTAAATTATACGTAATTGGATGTATCAAATTCATAACCAAATAATTATAGTTGCTATTTAAATTAAAATGTCAAACCCTGACGGAGACCATTAAAAAAGTAAAAACCGAACGGGTGACAATTTTCAATAAAGTCAGAAAAGGAACAAGAGATTGATGTAAAAAATAAAAATCGAGCCACCAAGGCTGAAATAAAGTTGACTAAAACTGTGAAATGTCTCAAAACGGAGTGATTATCCAGCAAACAGATGGCAAAGAAGCTCAAGAATACAAAAGTGCTGTCTAAAAACCAAAAACTACATTTAAATTAATTTAATTTATTTTCGTAATGTAAATAGTTTTAATATTTTGTATACGTTATAATTTATAATGTTTTTTGTTAAATGAGTCACATTTATTATTAAGTGTTAAATAATTAGTAAAAAAAGAGTTTAAAAATGGTATAATACAATTCATAAATGAATTTGATAATTTTTCTGAATAATATGGTAAATTTCAGTTGATAAATATTTTATTTACATTATAATGTACTATATTATTTGTTATAATTGAGTTATTATTTATAATTATAGTGTTAATTAATTAGTACAAAAGATTAATTGTTATAATACAATTCATAAATAAATTTGATAATTTTTCTGAAGAATGTCTATTAAATTTATTTCATGTCAGTACCGTGGGCGAATGAGTCAGTACCGCGGCACGGAAAATTTGAAATTTGATTCTCATTCTCGATATTTTAAAGTTGTAGACAAATCCTCTCGGATTTTTATTTTTACAGTAAAATAGAGTAATAATATGTATAAAAACAAAAACAAAAAATGTTTAATTATAAAATCAAAAGATTTTTAATCAAAAAAAGTAACAGTTAGAACAGAATCACCCATATGCCGATTTTGATCTAAACATTTTGATATCCAAAAAATTTTGTATTTTCGAAGTTTTTGATTCACTCCCGTAACTAACTGATTTGGAAATATTAACAACGCTTCAAAACAATATAAAGTTTGCCATTGCAATGCATACTGTGCTAATAATATTCGTAGGTATCGTTGGTTTTATTTGATTATTGATATTTGATATTTTGATATTGATAGATTATGGATATTCTTAACTAAAAAAGGTACTGTCTGCATTATATTCCAATTTCCAAAAAAATCAACCATTGTTTTTCAATTGTTTTTTTATTAAACTTTATTTTGTTAGTACAAAAATGGTTTTGATTAACATTTGGCTATCTTAACATGAAACTACTACTTAAAAATAAAAAACAATAAATAAATCACTTTAAAAAAAGAACTTAATATGCAAAAAAATCAGTAATAGCCATTTGAGCGTACATCGTTTGATAATGGGGAATTTGTTTATAAATTTTATTGTAAATCAAGTAATAATTATAATAAAGTCACTACAGGGTTATCTACATTTTGTTCTGCCTTAATTTTGGGTAACAATCAGTACAAATTTAATGTTTTTTTTTTATGGTTTGTGACTTTTTCTCATCGTTTAATTGAAAAATATAGTCTACTGCTATCTAAATATTTTGCAATATAAGGATTTCGCAAAAGATCTTCTATCCAAATGTCCAAATATCTTAATAAAACTGGTATGTTTCTGGGAAAACATGTTCGAAGCGTCGTGGCGTTTCTGTTCTTTTAGATATGCCAACTTCAAGTCTATGATGGTAAGAACATTACATTATAATTACAGATTACAATTTCCTTGAGTCGTTTATAAATTAAACGGTATGGACAAGATAAAGCAATCACCCTATACATATTCTGTTTTTTTTTTCTGGAAAGCACTCCTCATTAACGAATAAGACTAGCACTTCCCTGAAGATAGCATTTAATTGAGAATGAAAAAAGATTCATCCTACGCGAAGAAAGCTTCTTTGTATCATAGAAGAAGAGTTATTTCTGAACTAAGATACTTTCCAGAAGTGAATATTTTTCCAGAAGGGTATCTTTTTTTTAAAGATACCCTTCCAGAAGGGTAAAAAAAGTTGTCTGGATCTGCGGTCAGACCATATATTTCTTATGTATTTTTCAACGCTGAATTCGAATCTATTTTTAGTTTTGCTTTGCATATTTTGCCATACATGATTTTTTGAAAAAAAAATTATCGAAGCTACATAACCTCAAAGGTGTCAAAAAAACGTGTTTTTATGCACATTTAAATTCAGCACACTTGAATTCAGCGTCGAAAAATATATAAGAAACGTATGGTCTGACCCCAGACAACTTTTTTTTGTAGACCTGTGTTATTAATTATTACACAGGGTTAATAGGAACTAAATTAATGGTATGAAATGTGTATTTAAATGAGGTTGCTTTAATATAGATTGCCCATTATAATGGTATTAGAAGCAAACTACAGTTTTGACACAACTAAAGTATTGTTACACTCTGGTTAAACCCTTGAAACACCTAAGAGAAACGATAACGATGAAAACATTTATTTTCAGAATCAAATCCCTTCTAAGTCAATCCACTGAGACAGGCCTCAGAAATGACAGGCCAGTATTTAACAAATCCATAAATAAGAAATCACTTAATCCACTCAAAATAATCAAATATTATCGCAAGCAAGCGAGGATCATCTCGTATGCGATATCTCGAAATGCAAAAAGCTGATAAAGTCTGCCAACTTAACGAGCCGAAATAAAAAATGCGACTATCTGAAAAATCACCGTCTTCGCGATTAAATTTTCGAAGTTGGCCATGATAATGAAGTATAAGAAGCGCGCTTCCACATCGCTCTATCCTAGTAGGCGGCTTATCAGTTCACGTGAATCGTAGCGGAAAAAAAAAGATCGCTACGCCTGGTACTGCATTTTTGCCGATAATGCGGCGGACTGGTCTCAAAAGCAAACTGCCTGCGGTGGCAGTTTTCTGGTCGGTGGTGGTTCTGGTGGTGAGGGCACAAGAAAACAGGTAAGTTTCGTGATTCCTCGCGCTTTTGTGTTGTTGGTTGTTGCGTACGTAGGTGGGACAGACACACTCCAAAGATGAACACTTTATCTTTGGGGTTAATTTAAAATCCTCGAAATTTCTTAAAAAAAAAAATAAAATTGCAATGTTGTAAATAATGGTGAGCCAAATTTCACGAAACTATTTTTCGGTGAGATTTTATTTCCAGAATGCATCGCTATGCAGTTTATTTCATATTCGTTTATTTCTTATTATTTACACAGTACACGATGAATGCAAACCATTTGTATTTTTTTATTTCATTGCCAATATTGCATTTTTTACATATTTTTCTTTGGCTTTCCAAAATGAAAATAATTTGCATTTCGTTGTTTATATTTAGTTCACCAGTTTTGTTTTACTTAATCCTAATAGATTTGTTGATAAATGTTACAAACAGCTTAAAAATGCTGTAAAAAAAATATTTTGCTGTTTTATAACATGTAACAAGGATCTTTAATGGTTTTCTAATAATTAATAATTCATATTTTTCTATCTAATCTAAACATTTTTTTGTATTTTTTTTTCAAACTAAACTGTAATATTAATGATAATATTTGAAGATTAAAAATGCATTGATGTTATATTATATTGTTTATTAGAAATTTATTTATAAAGTGCAATAATACTTCACACCACCTACACGTAACTGTTCTTTCTGTAGAGTAATACAAACATAAACTATGTTATGACGTCATAGTTTTTTAACGTACACCACAAATTACTTAATTATTCACGCAAAAATATCACAGAAACCATAACCATACGTTAATAATAAATGTAGAAAATATAATCACGAATTGAACATTACCTTTTAGCTGTAGTAAAGCTACAGCTAGACATTTATTTGTAATAGTATCGTTCCAATTATTCTCAGAACTGCCATTAATTTAGCATATGTATGTTAATTAATTACGCGAAAAAAAAGAAATAAACGTATATTGCACAAAATAATTAAAACCTAAAATCTGAAAAAAAAACCATTCTGATAAATTACAAATACATCATATATGTAGCAAGTTTGTATAGACTACGAAACAGTAATAATTAAATATTACATATAAAACAATAGTATATAACAGACATCAAATATACACGTATAAACAATAAAAATTATATCACATTTTTGGTATAATATAATAATTTACACATCTAATAATATACGAAGTGAAGTACTTGACTTAATTGTCAGCTAATTGTCCTGATCGAAACCTTTGAAAAATGAAGAATTTATATTATTTTTGTAATTAGGTCTAGCAATATATATTTTATTGTTGGCACATGTATCATAAAGATGAATATCATAATGAAAGAATAATTGAATCATAAGAATTGACTAGATTGTGTAGAAATAAAGGTGTTAATTTATTCAATGTTTTAAATACTAATACCATCATGCAATAATATAACCGTGTTTAACAGACAGCCATTGTAAAGTATGAAACATTAATATTACAGTTATGTAGTTACACTAGTTTGTTTAAATTATGGTGTAAATATAGTATGCAAAATGGTAAACTGCAATTTTAATCTGAAGTGACAAGTTATTGGCAATTCGAGTGAAGAAATATAATTTTTTAGAGATGAACATTTTCAAAGTAGGCATCAAACGATAAGATATCGTCTTCTTGTAATCTCACAGTTTTTCACAGAATTTCACGGTTTTTACCATTTGTATTTGTTTGTTATAAATAAAAAGTTTATTTATAACAAAAAATTTTTATAAAATTATAATTTTACAAGTTTATAAATTGATGGTTAATATCATAACTTTAATTTTATCAACATTAAATTTTAAAATAATTTATTTCTAGATAAATTTTGACAAAACTATAGTCATTTTGTTCTACTGCTCTTTCCAAACCATCATCATGTCAACAAAGATAATCTGCATACAGGTTTACGAAATCGCAATTAATAAAATGGTTGATATCATTAAGGTTTAATATAAAAAATATGGGCCCTAGGACATTACGTTGTGGAATGCCGAAATTATTTCAAAGTTCAGAAGAGATTGTATCTTTTATTCTAACTCTCTGTCTTCTGCATGTTAAGTAATCTGATAACCAATCATACACCTTGCCTACAATTCCATATGTTTTATTTTCGTTAATAAAATATTTAGTTAATAATATTAATTTTTAAAATTAATGTTAATTCATTTTTTACTATTCGTATATACTGATATACGAATAGTAAAAATTTTTATATAAAAAATGAAACTTTAAGAGTAATAATAATGTTCACCCTTAAATAAGAGGGTAATTCGATTTTTAAAAAAACTTTTACATGATTAGATTACATTTTCTAATATACAAAAATTTTTAATATATAAAAAAAACAACAAAGAAAATAGATCCATAGTTTATTGTTTCTGTAAGTATGTATTTAGTGTACTAATTAGTGTTTACTACTGTTTAGTGCGCTAGATTATATGTATAGTTTTATATTTATTTTATTTAGGTACACTTATGGACTGAAAAGAAGGGATATTAAAAATATTTACAACTTTGTTGACTGTGTACTTACGAAATTTCGTGCTCAAACAAAATTATAACTAAACATTTAACATTTTAAATCATATAACAAGGCTATTCGGGGAGTTTACCCAACTATTAATAACGCAAGATGTATAATACAAAATAATGTTATCACACGCATCGGTAACCCTTCTAAGAGGATCCTTTCCATTTGGAAAAAAAACAGGTATAAAATAGATTTTATAACTAATGACACCTCAGAGGAGCATAGAATAAGCGAAAAAAATATTATATACACCTTACTAAGTATACACTTATTTACTAAGATATACACCTACATACATATAGGACAAATAGGGAAAAGAGGGATAAAAAATCACAAAACATAAAATAACAAAAATAGATATTTAACCCATACAACACATATGAAAGAAGAAGTGCCTAATTTGTTAGAATTTTTATAAATCAGCAGACTAAAAAACAGACATTGTAATTTATTAGTAGATACAAATTATTTTTACTTATTGTTAAATTTATTTGGTTTCAAAATTGTTCTATATTTGAGAAATGTGACCTTGTGTTCTTATTTATTTATAATTTTTGAGATTTCTAAAATTAGATGCTCGCATAAGAAGAGAAACTATATGGGAAAACAATAATTCTCATGAAATAAAATGAAAATCTAATAATAACTAAGTCTAGTATCCAATAGTGATATGTTCGATTTTCATCTGATAACTGCTCAATATATTTAGTATTATAACTGATCGTAGTCAGAAACTACCATCTAGTTTCAATAAAAAATAAAATAAAACTTTGGAAGCATACACTCTATTCACCAGAGAAGAAGAGAAGATATATTTACTGGTGCATAACAATTTTCATTACAGGACTGAAACATTCATCAGTTCCATACCCTCGCAAAATGTGTCAGTTCCACATATGACAACCGTTCAATCAGATTTGGTCCAACAAGACTCACCTCAACCGTCTTCGACTCTAACTACACCAGCTATAACAACATCGATAATTGCCAATGAAACTTTCACAGAAAGGCCGACAAATATTGGCTTAACAGAGGAATCTACTTGTCCAAACTTGTCGTACGTGTCTGGTTTGGATGAGCTGACTCAAGAAGAGTTCGTCAGCAAGTTGACCGATGGTTGTAGATACGACAGGCTCATTAAACCGCCTACTGATGGGCCCTTGACGGTGGAGATCAGGATAGATATGAAGCATATCGAGTCGTCTGACCAACTGGTAAGTGTGAACAAGAAAATAAAATAAAATTGTACTTTTAGTTTTACAAAAGTAGGTTCTTCTGTTTTGAAATTATATTCAAAACAGAAAAACCCACTTCTATAAAATAATTAGGGTTCCGAACGTGTGTAACGCAGGGCCGGACTCGTGATCCGTCATGTTATTGACGGAAGATGACATACATGAGATATCAAAAAGACAGGAGTAAAAATGTGTTAATAATATACGTACATACCTATAACTTGTCTCATTCAGAAACACCGACTGTACTCATTGCTTGGGCGTACGTTGCCATGATCAGTAGTCTTTCTGCATTTATTCTCGTTAAACGTGAGCGATTTGGCCTGTATATTTGCTTGTAGAAGACAAATTATCGTTCCACGTCTACTGACGTGAAAGATGCAAATTCAAAATAGTTCATATGGACAGAGGAATGACAGAACAAGCACATTACTTTTACGAATTTCGCACAGTTTTTTGTTGTCACTAAGATCAGTACCTACAGTATTATTTTTACATCTACAGAGGACAATACACGTGTTACTACTATTTCTATACTTTTAGCCGCTGTTTGCAAAATCCGTTTATTAGCTATCAATATCGGCGGCATTAATGACCTAATTACCGCAAAATCTGTTGTTTCGTCCACTGTCACCCACAGAAATTTATTACGTATGTCTTCTTTGATATTTCCAATGATACATTGATAAGTCTTCCGTAAATACATATGTTTTACGCAATGTATGGCTACTAGGCAATGGAAAATCGGATACATATTTGGCAAAAAACGTAAATATTGTCGACCACGTTCCACGCAAAGCTACATTCGCAAAACATTATCCACAAATCGAACTAAAATTCCTCTTTTCTAACCGTACTAGGTATATTTTTTGGATGGATATTCGAATCTAATTCGGGGGGGGGGGGGCCCCCCCCCCGGGGGGGGGGGGGGCCCCCCCCCCCCCCCCCCCCCCCCGGGGGGCGCCGCGGGGCGGGGCCCCCCCCTTTTTTTTTCCCTTATTGTTTTTACACACTTGGTGAATCTCATCTTTTTAAGCCTATTCACAAATGGTAATGACTGTTACATTATTGCTGAAATCCACACAAAATCAGGTAATATATAAATACAGTACACGAATTCACTAATGACTAACTCGCGACAAAACATTGTTTTCAATGCGGCGGTCAACCCGTTTACAACGCCGCGCCAGCAGGTCGCTATCGGAACACGGAGAAAGTGTATTATAGAGTCCTGGGTTCGCGCGAAGCATTCGTTCGGGATACACACGGACAGTGTCGTATGTATAGAGGAGCAAAAAATATGCGCTTAAAAATTCGTTTTATACTTCAATTGTCATAGAGTATGTATGATGACGGCTCTGCGTGACATCATACTTTTCCGAACCTTAATTATAATCAAGAAGATAGTTCTAAACTTCTTGATTATAATATATCTTATAACTGACGAGGTTTATGCAGTTATACATTCACTAAAATCAAATCCTTTAAAAACTGATTTAAGTAAATCTAATTGTAGAAAAATAAGAACAATATATTAACCCAAGTAATAAAAATTGTAATTATTTATTATAAGATACTTTTAAATGGTGTTGCATTAATACCATTATTTACCTTCTGATTTTCTTAATTTATTTGGGCTATCGTTATCATAAAGGAAACAACCAAATCCTTGCGATCCTTGATATGACGTGATAGCACATTTACACATTCTCTCAGTAATCACTAATCACGCATAAGTCTTAAAGCAACTTATCTGATAGATATATTCTAAAATAGAATCAATTAATACACATTAATCGTAAACAAAACTTGTTAAGTCTGCAAAAATCTAAAAATCACTCAACTACAACTATACATAGAAAAAAGATCTATAAATATCCATTCAAGATCTTTCAGATTAAAGACCAATTAATAATGTTAGAGGATTAGTGAATTTACACAAAAATAAATAGAACAAAATACGTCATATTCAGATAAGTAAGAGGTAAATAAAAGAATAAGTAAAAATTTGTAAGTGATATTTAAAAAAAAATAGTGAATAATTGACGTGACAACTGATAAATTTATCACAATTGACAGAAAATATTCTGATTTATAATAATTTCGATACAAAATTTGCGCACATTGTAGGATTTGTATGCTGATCAAATTATCCCAAATTGGTTAAAAGGGATGAGTTTATATAAATAGTTTAGAGTACAGTTTAGAGTGGATAAACTGAAAAAAAAAAAACAGAAACATCATTTTAATAATTTCGACTTTACGGCAAGTGTTTATATGACATATTTTCAAAAAATACTTGTTCACAATATATCTTTAAAAGCAACTGCTTTAGAAATCGTAATGGACATTCGTCCTATAGCATGCTTGCTTTCAGCGACGAAGAAAATGCATTCAAGATGACAAATACATACTTACCACATACATAATATAGTGGACCCCCCGGCAATCCGACAAATGGTTTGCAGGACGCTGTCGGACTATAGAATTTATCGGATTGTAGAGTACTGCCCAAGACCCCCTCTCGTCCGGAAGTTTTTGAAAAGATTACCTTGTATCCGACAAATTACAAATCAATTCATCTGCATTGTATACATGTGACGGGCTAAGATCTAAATCTTTCACTTTTTTGTAAAAATCTCAATTTAAATGGCTCTATGCAGGTTGTATCATTAGAAAGTTTATCTCCCGTAATACACATTAAACGTATGCCATGACGACTTTTGAAACGTTCTAGCCATCCCTTGCTAGCCACAAAGTCATCTTTTTTTATTACGCTCAACGTCCACATTTCCGAACTTTTACGTTCCGCAGACTTCCACATTTCCGAACTCTCGTCACCTCGGGATTACCGAACTGCTGGCGCATGCGCAAAGGGTTTTTCTGGCTCATTCTAGTACTTTTTCTTTGTTTTTCGAGGTTTTTTATGCAAATGTAATACATATACATACATGTGTACATGTTAATAAAAGAACGTTTTTCTAAACAATAAAATGTCATGTGGAAGGTCACAAGGTGCAAAGGAGAGAGTGATGCAGGTAATTATTTTGTAATTCAAAGTAAAGGTTTGTTTTATTGAACATTTTGTTGACGTAACCTATAATAATTTAAAACTGATATGAAAAATTATGAGAAAATATGTATTTTTAAGAAAACCGTGATACAAAACAAACATTATTGTATAGTTTATTTGCAGAGAAAAGAGCCTGCTAAGAGGCTAACTTTGGAGCAAAAGCTGGATTTGATAAATGACACAAAAAATTGTGTTAAAAATGTTGATCTATGTAAGATGTACAATATTTGTAAATCGTCAGTGGCAGAAATTCTTGGAAAAAAAGAAATTTACCTTGGAAAAACTGAAAAAAAGACGAAAATTGAGTGGACGGATTGACACAATAAAGTGCACCGGTACTTATGATACGCCATTTGAAAGAAGTGTTTTTCACTGGTTTGTACAAAGAAGAACTCTTGTCTCAGGTGTGCTGCTGAGGGAGGGCGATTTCCTCTTTGCTGAATTCTGTGACAATCGAAATGTTTGATAACAATCGCATTATTGTGTTTACATTTTTTTCTCATTTCAAATTTCGCGGTTTTTTGTCGTCAACCAATCAGCGACAAGTTCGGTTATGTGGAAGTACAAGTTCGGAAATATCGTGAGAAAAAGTTCGGAAATATCGTGAGTTCGGAAATTTGGAGTTTGGATATGTGGATGTTGAGTGTATTTTTATTATTGAACTCGAGAAATCGCGGACTAGATTAAAGATAAGTAGGTAGTGGTGACAGAAAGTTATGTAGCAAAAAAAACTTTAAATGAAATTTGCAACACAAAATTCGAAAAACAATTTGCTCACATGATAATCTTGGTAACGGTTTAATATTTGTATTTTTGTTTCCTAGTTATCAAATGAAGTAAAAAAACAGCTTTCATGGCCAACATGGGTCCCCAAATGGACGCATGCCTGTTTCTTTCCTGAAGAAACCACATGTACAAAGCTTCTTCCACCTCTGGATGTTCAGCTTTCTTGAGTGTCTCCAGAAACCATGTCTCTTGCCTGGCCCACAGTCAGTAGTTGACACGAAGTTTTTAATCTTCTCGTGGTTCTTTTTAATGTCATAAATTGTAGATCGGCCTATGCCGTATTCACTTGCGAAACTACTGAAAAATTCATTACGATTTAAGCGGTCCAAAATATCACTTTTTTCTTTAATTGTCAGTGTTTTGTGCTTTCGCTTTTGGGCTTGTGAAGACATTACTAGGTATGTATATGTGACACACAATGAATAAACAGTAAACAATGAACGCGCGCTAGGCCGCTATCACATGCAGTCAAATTCAAACTGAGACAACACGCGTGGAGCACAATATAGTGGTGGCGCGTAGAAGTTACAACCTGGTCAATCATGCATTATACACGGTGGAGACTTTAACTGGAATATATTCGATAGCGGGGTGGTAAATGATTTTTCAAAAAATTCCTGAGACACGTCAACTTTTAAATGTATTTACCTACATTTTGCAAGTAATATGAAAAATATAGCCCTTCAGGGGTGGCTGAAACCACCCTCGACATGATTTTTTCAAATGCAACCCTATGGCTTGTGCCCCTCATTGTAAAGCTGGTGGAAAGCGGAATACAACGCACTGACCAAATTTTAATTTTTAGTATGATTATAGGGCTGCATACAATTAAAACAATTTAAAAATTAAATTTATTTTCAATGTAACAATTGTTCAAAATGTGCACCATTCACTTGTTGGCAGCATCCCAGTCTGTGGTAGGTTTCGTCCCTTATATTATGCAACATTTACGGTCTTATTTTTCCGATTTCCTCTCTTATCCTTTCCTGCAGATCTGCTATGTTGTTGGGTTTCTGAATGTAAACCCTACTTTTAAGATGTCCCCACAAAAAAAAATCCAGTGGTGTAAGATCTGGAGATCTTGCTGGCCACTCAATATTACCTCGCCTCCCAATCCACCTACCGGGAAAAATTCTGTCCAGATACTGACGAACAATGGCAGCATAGTGTGGTGGGGCCCCATCTTGCTGAAACCATAACCCCTCGTCGGTCAAGTTAGGGTTTAAGAGGTTTGGAAATAAATGACATAGCACTGGCATTAGTTCGTGCTGGAGTAAACGCAAGTATCTTGCTCCATTAAGAGTGTCATCAAAGAAAAATGGTCCTACAATTCTATCTTGTATTATTCTGGCCCACACATTAGTTTTCTGTGGGCGCTGAGTATGAAGTTCCCTCATCCAATGGGGGTTCTCTTCAGCCTAGTAACGACAATTTTGGCGATTTACGCGCCCATTTAATGTAAAAAAAAAGAGTTTTCTCGTCAGAGAAAACTATCCACTCTAAAGATAACTGGTTTTGATCAATACAAGTCATCAATAAATCGCAAAATTCCACTCGTCGATCTGGATCATCTTCAAGTAGCTCTTGAACAGCTTGCATTTTATATGGGCGTTTTTTTCTCATATTTAAGTATTTTTAAAACTGTTTTGTGATTAAGATTACTATCACGGGCCAGTTGACGGGCTGGAGTGATTGGATTTTCTTCTAGAGCAAGCAACAAATTCAACTTCGTGTAGTCATCAACAACAGCCTGCCTCTTACTCGGTACTTTCCTGACATGACCCATCTCTCGATATTGTGCCTCAATTTTACTAATGGTACCTTGATTTAGTGGTGGCAAGTCAGGATGCGTTTTTCGAAACAAGCGAACAACTTCGCATTGAGTTCGCGCCCTATAACCATATCCAATCATCATCAAAATGTCGATTTTTAATGATTAAGTTAAATAAGACATTTTCACCAATTTGAAATAACACTTCGTTTCAAACTCTGAATACAGCATACAAACTAAATTACCCTTTGCGGCCGTGTAAAAACACTAGCAAAAAATAACAAATATCAGTTGTGGCAAAATATTGCTTGGAATTTTTTTGTGGGGACATATGAAAAGTAAGGTTTCCATTCCAAAACTAAACAACACACATTTTGAGTACGAAATTGTTGCATTAAAAATAAATTAAACTATAAAATTACGTTTTAATTGTATGCAACCCTACAAACATACTAAAAATTAAAATTTGATCGGTGCGTTGGATTCCTCTTTCCACCAGCTTTACAATGAGGGGTCACAAGCCATAGGGTTGCATTTGAAAAAATTATGTCGAGGGTGGTTTCGGCCACCCCTGAAGGGCTATATTTTTCATATTACTTGGAAAATGTAGGTAAATACATTTAAAAGTTGACATGTCTCGGGAATTTTTTTGAAAAATCATTCACCACCCCGCTAGCGAATATATTCCAGTTAAAATCTCCACCGTGTATATATATCAACAGTGATAGGCATGTCGGATTACAGGGGGCGCCGGATTAGACAGGGGCCGGATTACCGGGGGTCCACTGTATATGTATATTCCGAAATGTGTTATGAAGAAGCAATGGTAAAACAACGAGTATTTTTTTCAAACTGAAATTGCCTGATACAGTTGTCAACAATAGTAAAATGATATACAGGATAGGCAAATATTCTAACAACCCCTAAAAACATCTTTTTTTAGAGGTTGCTAGTTTATGGAGCAGTTTAATATTTTTCATCACAATATTTTCAGTTACTTCACTATAGAATTCAAGTTCACATAAGTTACTTGATAAGTTCACTATAGTTCACATTCTTAAAAACCGATAATCTTAATATTTGCTAAATTACTATAACAATAAATTATTACAAAAAATTAACAGATGCTAAAGTTCAAAAGATTATAACAAAACGTATGAAAAATTAAGTTGCATCGAACGATAAAAATCCAAATACCTCAAAAACGGATAACTTCAGCGGATTTTGTCAGGTGTTTTGTTCAGAAAAATGCAGGAAATAAGTTTTATTTAAAAAAATCGCAAAGAATATTAGAACAAACTACCTACCAGCTACAGTAAAACGATATCCATAATAGGTTTTCTCATATCAAAAAAAAAGTACATATATCATCTTTTAATGCAATACGTTGAAAAATCTATTTTAACAATTTATTTATTAATAAAAAAATCTGTTTTTACAATTTAAATTGAATACCCTGTATCGCGAAACACTAAGCGTTTTAAGACCTATGTTTATATAAACTTCTTACATTAATTTTAACAAGTTCTATCAGGTGTTAAAGTTATTATCATTACTTCATTCTTTATATATTTCATTACCATTACCTCATTCACCCTCACTTTGATAGCAATTCAGGGCACGTATCCTTGTCCAACTCCATTACACGGACACCAGGTTGATCTACTCCAAGATTTCGCCAAAACGGGACAACATATTAGGAGAAGAACCGTTGAGGAACAAGATCTGGGTGCCGCACCTCATTATTAACAACGAGCGAGAGTCCTCTCTCATGGGATTAGACGGAAATGACGTATTCGTTCAGATGAGTCCTAACGGAGAAGTAAGGTATTCCTACAGAATGAGCACTACGTTCTATTGCTGGATGAATCTGCAAAAATTCCCCTTCGACTACCAGATCTGCAACCTGCAGTGGGTCAGTTGTAAGTAGTATTCTCCTGGGGTACTCAGTCTTTTGAAGAGGTGAAGTTTTTTACTTAAAGATGCTTATAAAGTTTGATGTTGAGCTAAAAGTATTTGGCTCAACGTGGGGCTCTTTTGAGAATAAGAGTTATAAATATGGAATGCTATTGATACAGAATATAGAGGTTCGCAATAAAAGAAAGTAATACACAAAATATTTTCCAAGACCTATAGAAATCCCACGATTTACGAATTTTCCGTAAACATAATACTTCAGCTATATCATTATAAATACCTCAAGATAAACCCAAATGGCTCTACAGAGTTAATAAACAGTATCTAGTATTTTCTTTTAGTGAATAAATAATTCTACGACTATTTGCTTTAGGGCCTTATAATACTACCAACATTAAACTGGAATGGAGAAAAATACAGCCATTTCAAGTGGCTTCAAATCTTCACCTCACGGAGTTTGTTTTGGAGGACAGGTGGATAGAGGAAACTGTTTCCGCGTCTTCTTTCAACACAGGAGGACTAAGTAAGTAGTAGCTTTTTTAAATGCTTTTTGTTCAACTTTATGTCCATGTTTCGCCAGGTTTTAAGCAGGTTTTTTCAAAGCAGGGGATTCAAGATGATCGACGAGAATGTGTTACGATATAATTCCAAATCATTTATTTTCAATACACTTCTGTTTTAAAGAGTTTAAACGTTTGTAGGCATATTGACTGTTAAATCATAGTTTACATATACAGAAGGGGGGAATCAAAATTTAATTAAAACATTCGTTTAAAAAACCCATGTTTTACTCAAAATATTTTCATTAAAGTTTATGGATATTCCTTTCACAAATGAATTGATCTGCAAGAAATGAATTAATGTAATATGTAACAACCTAAATTGTGGTAACTAAGTAAAATAACTTGAATAAACTTAATCTAACTTAAAATAACGTTGAATATAATTTCTTATATTTTTTTCCTATCGAAACATGTAAAAGCAATTTCAAAGCCTAAATGAAATTTTATCCATATAAACAATTTGTTTGCCCTTATACTTTTATGTTAACGACTGAGTGTGCAGGCACGTTGTAATTATAAAAAATATATATTAGGCTGAAATGCAGCAGTAATTACCCGGTACTCGTCCAAGAAATGCTATTTGGATAATCATATATCATCATAGTTCATTTCACCAATTTTACAGTGGGGCTTATAATCGCATAGGGTTATCAAAAGAGTATGTAAGTCATTAAGAGTTAAGAATTAAAGCCAATACGCAAACATATGTATAGGTTGGTCGCCTCATGCAATCGTACTATTATCATTTGGAAAGTTTTTATTGTAGATAAA